>JAODAL010057599.1:0-22583 GCA_025379985.1 Phyllomedusa bahiana
CTTTAAGCTGGGCCCCAAAAAATATCGGGTATTGGCGGGGTCCCCAATACTCAGGGGCCATACGGGGCCTCACGATATTCAGGGGCCTTTAGCGAGGCCCTACCAAGACTCAGGGGCCTTGTGCGGGCCCCACAACATTCAGGGGCCTTATGCGGGGCCCCACGACATTCAGGAGCCTTACTTGGGCCCCACGATGTGTAGGGGCCTTATATGGGGCCCCACAATGTGTATGGGCCTTATGTGGGGCCCCACAACATTTAGGGGCCTTATGTGGGGCCCCACGACATGTAGGGGCCTTATGTGGGGCCCCACGACGTGTAGGGGCCTTCTGTGGGGCCCCACGACCTGTAGGGGCCTTATGTGGGGCCCCACAACATTTAGGCCACAACATTCAGGGGTCCCACAGGATTGGAAAGTGTCCTGGTGTCCCTGTTCAATAATAGGGCCCAGGCGCTGCTGGGGGGGGTGAGCAGCGCGATGCGAGTCACGCTGCGCTATAGAGGAACTCATTTCAGTGTCTAACTTAACTTACTACAGCAGGCATCCTCAAACTGCGGCCCTCCAGCTGTTGGGAAACTACAACTCCCATGATTCCCCCTGTTATAGATTATATAATGCATGATGGGAGTTGTAGATTCCCAAC
This sequence comes from Phyllomedusa bahiana, assembly GCA_025379985.1. Classification (NCBI taxonomy): domain Eukaryota; kingdom Metazoa; phylum Chordata; class Amphibia; order Anura; family Hylidae; genus Phyllomedusa; species Phyllomedusa bahiana. Next base: position 644 of record JAODAL010057599.1, read on the forward strand.
AGCTGGAGGGCCGCAGTTTGAGGATGCCTGTACTACAGCTTCAGCTCGCTGCGCTCAGTCCAGCAGCTCGTTCCTGGGCAGCCGGTGGCCCCTCCCCCTTCCTCTGGCCGCGGGCGGGATGCATGTTTATTTAAATCAGTGCGGCCCGCCCACTGACGTCATTTGTCAACGTCACGGCCAGAGGAAGGAGACACTGAAATGAATTCCTCTATAGCGCAGCGTGACTCACAGCGCGCCCCTCCCCCCCCCCAGCAGTACCTGGCTTCGCGCCTGCACTTATCAATCATTATTGTGAAGCAAAGGGCGGAGCCTGCCAGCGGCGGCGGGCCCCCCCTTGCTTCACAGTCCGGCCGGGCCGAGTACGGCAGTACTGGTTGTACTGCCCTAACGGCGGCCCTGCTGGTGAGTCCCTCTGCCGCTACTTTCTGGGACCTGCAAAGTGGGTGTTCACTACCGACTTACGGGCTGCGCCACTGCCTGACACGCAATCTGCTGCTCTCTTCTACCTATGATAATGATGAAACCTTGTACACTGTTGGTCTGGGTCAGCTGATAGCATCACATGGGTTTCAAAAACACCAGTATGCTGATGACACCCAACTTTACATCTCCGGCCCAGACATTGACTCTCTACTTTCCAAGATCCCAGATTGTCTGTCGTCCAAAGCCGCCTTCTTCTCCTCCCGTCTCCTAAAACTTAATGTAGAGAAACAGAATTTCTTCCAGGGCCGGGTCAATGGGTAGTCGAGGGTAGGGCCCACTTCATCCCAGGGGGAAAAGGGGGCACAAGGAGGCCATGGAGTGGACTGAATTTTCGTTTGGGGGCACTTTATGCCTTGTTTAAATAGGGCACCAGAATAACTTGTCCCAGCCTCGCCTGCTTCTCCTGGCTCCCATGTGCGATCGGATACATCGATTAGCGTTTGCCTGTCACTTCCATCCTCCTCAACAGTGTCGCTGTACAAAGCCTGACCGCTCGCAATATATATATAACCCCCCATTGCAACTCTCCTCCTCACTATTTGCCCGCTTCTGCAAGAAGCAGCGGATGTCTTCCCCACCTCTTTGCTGCCCACTGTCTTTAAATAGTCCTCGCTATATAGTGGTGCAGAGGCAACAGCACATAGTAGTTCTCTGTCTGTGAGAAGCGAACGGGACAGAGGTGGGTTGAGGACAGGTGAGAGCCCCTCACCTGCTCCCGGGCCATGCCAACAAGGGGTTGTGTGTGACAAACCCACCGACTCTTGGCTGGGGTTGTCAGATGTCATCTGGGAGAAAATTTTATCACTAGTGTGTGGTCAAACACATGGCCGGTAGATGACAACCCGGGTGCTGTGGCCTCGCAGGGTGACTCCTGCTGTGACGTCCCCTTTACTGTGCTGCGATCTGTGGTGGCTCCGGTAACCTACTTTGTTCTTTGACGCTATGGTAGGATCGTAGCCCTCAGCTTGTTTTTTTCCAGCTGTCGCTGCCATGACTTTATCAGGCTACATTCCCCCTTCAGTTTGTTGGTCAGTTCTGCCCTCTTAAGTGCCCAGGGAATTTAATAGTAAAGCGATTCTAAGAGCGGCAGCAGTCATGTGCGTGTCATACTAAAACACAACATTGTATGAAGACCAAACCAAGCTCCCTCTGCATATTTAAGGATGGCACAACGTTCTACAGCACCCTGCAGGCTCTGTGCAGCCTGGAAATAGCTGTTTTTTTAACGCGATTCGTCCCGAAGCAATTCGGACCGAAACGAATTTTGTCGAAAAATTCGGCGAAGTCACCGAATCGAATTTTTGAGAAATTCGCCCATCTCTAATCACAGCCTCCATGTTAAAATCATAGAAGTACAATAGAGAAGTCCATGGACAACATGTTACAGTTACGATCATGTGCATAAATATTTACTGTAAAATACCTTTTTGATACTGTATAGCCCCTCAGGCTGTCAAAGCAGCTGTGATTTCACATGGATTTCACAAGATCAATAACAGTGTACTGGACTTGTGTGCAGGGCAAATCGTGTACCCTCAGCAAGTTGTGAAAAGAGGCTTCCATGGATTGAACCTGTTTTTCCAGCACCTACTACAGGTGTTTGATTACATTGAGATCTTGGGAATTTGAAGGTCAAGTCAAAAACCTAAACCCTTGTCAAATTCCTCAAACTGTTCATGATCAATTTTTTGCAGTGTAGCATGAAGCATAATCCTACTGAAAGATGCCACTGTCATTAGGAAGTACTATTGTCATAAAAGAATGCACCCGGTCTGCTGCAGTGTTTAGTTAGTTGGTCCATGCCAAAGCAACATTTACATTAATGTCTAAATCCAGGGTTTTTAAGTAGATCATTACCCAGGACATGACTGGAGCATTTAGGCTATGCTTACATGTCATACTGAAAAGTCTGATGGGGTTCCAATGTTGTTTCAACAACCTCAGATTTCTGCCAAGGATTTTCATTTACAGAGGAGGCGTTTTTCGCCTCTGATTCTGAAGCCAGTTAGTTCCATTGAAATGGGGCTAACCTACTCCTACCACCGCCCCACTGAGTAGGCTCTAATGAGGATCCCCTTAAAAGAATGAACATATTTACTACTTTTTTTCCACACCACAGATTTTAAATTTGTGGTGTGGAAAACCTGTGCTGTAGTCCACTTTGTGGAAAACAATGCAGACTGTCCATTCAAATGAATGGATGCCGGTTTACACGAGGATTTTGACAAGGAAATCAACACAGAATCTGAAATGAACCCTTACTAGCTTACCTTCTTTCACAGTCCATCCTGGTGCTATTTCTTTCCCCAGGTAAGTAACACACATGCGCCTGACTTGCCAGGTGATAATAAGAAACTTTTTCTTATCAAATAAGGCTACCTGGTTTTCTTGTTCCAAGGTCCAGTTCTGATGCTCACATGCCCATTGTAGGAACTTTCATCAGTGGATAGAGGTCAGTATGGGTACACTGACAAGTATCCAAAAAGCTGTGATACACTTGATTTTCAGACATCTTTGAATAATTGCTAGCATCAACTTATTTGTAGAAAGTTTAGCTTTTCTGTGTATTTGGACTAGACAGACTGTTCTTTGCTTCTTCTTACATGTATCAATGACCCTAATGATGTTTCACAGGTTGTCCTTCGAAAACATTGAACACAGGGAGCAGTCCAAACAACCTTCTACTTTGAAGATCATCCAATTCATAAGCTATCACAGTTTGGTCACGCTAAAAGTTGCTCAGATATTTACACTTGTCCAGTTTTCTGTTTCTGTATTAACTTCAAGAACTAACTATTCAGTTACTAGCAAAAATAGTCCACCCTTTGCCATTGTCACCTGTCATTGATAAGCAATGTTATTCACCTGGTACAATTGTTATGCATGATTTGGGTGTATACAATCTACTATAGTGAAAAATGCTCTTTAAAAGCACATTATATCTGCATAAAAGCACTAACCTGTTGCAAGCAAACCAATTGCAGCATAGTAAGATCTATAATATATCTCTGATATAATGACTGCTTGAGTTTTCACCACAAGCAAGCATTGCACTGCAGGACCACTGAATATTTACAAGCCAGTCATTGTGTAGATGTATGGTATACTGTATCAAATCCACTTGCAAAACAATCCATTTTTATCTTTAAAGGTAAAATTGCTATATATTTTTGATTTAAAGGTGTGTTCCCACTAGGGCTTTTCAACACTCTTTGACAGCTCGTAACTCACTATGAGCAAATCATATCAAAGAATGGGAGGGCGGTACTTGCACCAATCCTCCCATTCATTTCATTTTTATAAACATAGCCAACCACACTCACCTAGCTATATTTGGAACTTCCATAGAAATGAAAGGGGAGGTTGGATATAAGTGCCATCCATCCCATTTTCTGAGATGGCTAGCTAGTAGAGAGCTAGGCGCTGACCTGCAGCAATGAAAAGCAATGATAGAAACACCCCATTTAACAATAACGATGGCACATTGGAAACAAAATATCATCAAAAGCAAAATAAAAGAGGCATCATTACATTTTAAAGGGGTGTTCCGGAACCGATCAATGGTTGTTTGTCCGTCGGGGTATAAGTAAAAATAGAAGAAGACTCCTACTGACCTTCTGGACGGTCCCGTTCACTCCCGGCTGCCGTTGCGTTCATCCCAGGCTGAAGCAGTGAAAAACTTCCACCAATTACAGGCCCAAGAGGTCACGTACAGGTGACAGTGTGGTCTGTGATTGGCTAGAGCTGTCACGAGAATGATGGATGTTCAATGCTTACTTTCTGGTTGAACGGACTAGCACACGAGAGTGAATGGGACCGTCCGGGAGTTAAGTAAGAGTCTTCTCTTTTACATTTGCTCATGCCCCGACCGACGAATGAGCATTGATCAGTCCCAGAACACCCCTTTAAACTCACATTCATATGTGTGTGCAACTGTGTACAATAAAAATCATACTGTGTGATTTTGTTTTATTTTATTCCAATAAAAGGCAAATATATGCAGTGGTATAGGCATATAATGGCTTGCTTCTGACCATATATTCAGTAAGACCATTTCAAACAAAAATTGTAAATGTGTATGAATGTAGCCATACTATGTTACACAAGAGGAGCTTCTACAAGTCCTGGAAAATTTCTTAACAAGATGGCTAGGATGTGCTAAGTTCATTTTCCACGGCTATCCCACAGCAAAACTAATGATTGAGAAGTGGGTGCCAGATCAGGACAGAGTTACATTCCTAATAGTTGTTGCCTAAAAAGAAGGATTTAATGAACATTTTTAGTGCAGTTTAAAATAGTTAAATTTGTGTTTCATGTAATTTCAAAATTATTATTCATAAATCATAAAAGTACAAAGTCAAAAAAAAATCAACAGAAACAATAATAACATGATAACCTTAACATTTATACAATGTGACGTGGAAAAGTACAGCAGAATCTAAAAGAACCAATATATGATAATGAAATAAAAACATAAAGAATCAAATGATTCTATGAAAGGAGAAAGAAGAGGGGGAGTAAAGGAATTAACTTAGACAAGACCGTTTGTTTTGTTTTTCATAGTTACACGGAAATATTTGGGTAAGACTTCATAGTGTAAGGACATCCATTCTGAGACAGCACCTCTACCGCTTAGGCAGGACCCTATAGAGCCCTTGCTATATTAAAAACATTTCAAGCTGCTAAGCATTAGACCACATTGGACTATTTTCAACACTATTCATCATTCTAAAGAAATTTCATGCTGTTTAGTATTAAACAATTTTGAGAATATTGAAGGGACAAGTGGAGATTTAATGAAAATCTGGATCTTTAACTTTCAAACTGTGGGGTCATGTGAGAAACTGGAGGTCTAATGACCTTTTCACACATTTTTTATTGTATGGTTGGCAATGGTTTTCTAAGCTGAATGGCAATATGCCCTTGATAGTCCAAGTACTATATAACCATATGTGGTATCTGGAGGCTATTCTGTAATTGTTTTTTATGTGATTGGCTTGATGGATCGCTGTCTGGAAGCTAAGACTTTATGATTAAGGTAATAAAAGTTAAGTTTCAGCTAAATTATTTGTATTTTTCTCAGTGATAGATTGCATATATTGGGCTTAGAAGTTCTTTTAATCAGTGATAGTTAAATGAGTGTTAATTGAAATATTAAAACAAGTACACTAGAAGAAAATTATGAAAGTAAAATATTTAAGAGACATCAACAGAATCAATTATAATATGGAAATGATAAAATTTACATAATGTGGCCCAGAAAAGTACAGCAAAATCAAAAGAAGCTACATAAGGTAATACAATAGCAAAAAGAAGCCAAAGAATCAGTTGTCCTAGTTATTATACTTAGAAGGGAATATAAAATCGCATTAAGAAAAACAAAGATAAGGCAGACAAACAACAGGAAAGTAACAAGAAAACGGGGAGAAAAGGGAGATGAATAATGAAGAGTTCCGCTCTGTTAAAAGAGAAACCCATTTACAAAATAGTAGAGGCCATCCATGTCCTATATTGTATCTTTAAAAATTTTAAAAAACTGACAAATATTAAAAATAGGAAAAAACCTGCCCAATTTTTATCAAAAGTAAGCTCTTCCTTTTCTCAAACGGGGGTTTAAAAGCATTCAAGAAACATAAAAGATTTTGGAAAGGGGGGTTTTCTTCTGTATCCTTTTGGGACTAGTATAAAACGTCAAAAACCTTTAAAAATACCTAAAAACCAAGTTTTAGGATATAAGGATATAATGCCAGGAATTCAAGGGGTAAATTTTGGGAAATCGCAAAAGGCCTTATTCAGCCCCTAATTTTAATGCATATCCAAAAAGAAAAATTTCCTTAAAATATAACCTTTTAATCAAAAATTTCTTTAAAAAACCAAAACAAGACCCCCGGGGGCGAAAAACCCGATAAGGGGTAAACAAGTAAGGGACAGCTACCCAAAAAAGGGCAAATGAGAGCAAAAAACCTATCGCTTTCCCTATCACGAAAATCAAAAGCCCCTCCCTTTAATACAGAAAACCCCCCCAAAAGGGCCCTTTTAAATGTTTAGGAAACGGTGGCCCCCTATCAAAAGTCCCCCTAATCTCAAAAATAGCGGGAAGGGATTCATATTGGGCCTCCAAAAATAATGGGGGTTTTTGGAAAAAGCCCAATTTGGGTATAAATGCAGGTGAAAAATAACACAACCTTTAGATGGGTGCAGTGGTTTGAAACTACAAAATTTTTTTTGAAAAAAAAAAATTTAGCGGGTTTTATAGCCCCCGAGTCGGGGATAAAAGTACAATAACTATAAAAGCACAGAAAACCCTAAGAAAAAAGCAAAAAAATCCCCAGACGCAGCTTTTCGCCCAAAATTTCGGGGGCTTATCAAGGGTGAAAAAAAAGAAAAAAAGGGTTTGCCAAACCCAAAAATTTACCTTTCTCCAATACTATTCTTTAAATAGACAGAATACAGATACCTTATAACAGATAAACCTTTTCAGTTAGGCTGGGTCCCTGCAAGGAAAGGACAGAAGAAAGTTTGGGTAAAAATGCACCCTAAAACCCAAAACTTTTCCCAAAATAGAAAAAACTAAAAAAATAATTCAAAAACCAAAGCTACAAATAAAATGACAAAACCTTTGAAAAGATGAAAAAAGCAAAGAAATGCCCCCCGTGGGGACACCCTTTAGTGGGGGAAAAACACTGTCCCACAAATTTTTAAAAAACCCCCCCCACCTATTTTAGGGGGGGAAATATTCCAAATGGGGGCTCTATTGCCGCCCACAACCCCACCCCCGCTGACCTAAAACCGACCCCTTTAAATTTTCCAAAATTTCAAACACACCGCCATTCCAATCATCCCACCCCGGGGGAAATTCCCCGCCGCCCGAAGGGTTTCATCGCGCATGCGCAAAAAAAAAAACATTCAAAGATGGCCGCTAGTGTCACGGATGCATGGGCGAATGCGGTGGACATTCAAAAATGGCGCTTTCGAAAGGGGAAAAAAATTAAGGAAGACCGCCAAGGTTGACGGAAACATTGCGCGTCGCGGACCCCCAAAAACGGGCGCCCGGGGGCCGCTCGGGAGTGTAAAAGAAAGGCGCAGAAAACCAGTCACTCATCAAATAAACATAGAAAAGCAAGAGCGCCTTCGGGGTTAAAAAGCGCGGCCGAGTCCCAAAACCAAAGCCATCAGTCTTGACCAAAAGCTATCAAAAAAGGGGCTATTTTAGTCCCCCAAAGTCCCAAAAGCCCATGTTTTCCGTCCATCTACAAGGGGACAGCCAGGGAGAAAAAGGGGAAATAGTCCACCCCAAATACACATATAATTGATAGATAGCGACCCGCCTGGAAATTTCCAGGAAATTTGGGGTTTTTTTTTCCATATGCATATAATTTAACCTTAATTCCCCCTTTTTTCAAAAAAAAACCAAAGACCAGGGGGGAAAACGTGTAATTTGAGAGGCCCAGGGAGTAAAAATAAAAAGGTTTTTGTTTAGAGTAATGGCGAAAAAGGGTAAGTCCCCAAGGGAGAACTTGAAATATTTTTAATGACATAGCAGTATAGATACCAACGGGAAAGTCCAACATTAATAAAAGAGGGGCAGTTAAAGGTTTAAAAAAGGGGCATTAGATGAAACAAGAAAACCCCGAAAGTGATTTGTTAACCCCCGTGGAAAATTCAGCCCAGTCGGTATATCCATTGGGTCTCTCTTTGGAGAATAAATCTGCCCAGTCTCCTCCCCAAACGGGATTTTTAACAGTATCAATTCCTCTAAACTTAACAAAATTCAACTTTCCCTTCATGCTTACCCCAATGTTTCTGCGATTGGTGTTTCCATCTGTCCCCTTGACATCACTTACATTTCCCCAAACCCCTGCGCTAAATTTACATGTTTTGGTCTTGCCCACAAATTCAGTCCACTTTGGGCATGAAAGCTAAATAGATGACCCCAACAAAACACAGTTGATAAAGCCCCTGATTTTAATAAAACCGGTCGCCCTTTCCCCCCCATTTAGAAAATTGTTTACAGTTCACAAAAAAGGGAAACCAAAATTACTTTTCCAACACTTAAAACAGCCTTTTGGCTGTCTACTGGGGCCAAGTTTCCCTTTGGGGAGGGGGCACAAAAGTGGCTTTTCACCATAAACGGTCCCCAAAATGCATCCTTTTCTGTAAGTAAATTTTTAAGGGGAGATTTGAAAGGATACCCTTTTTGATTTTTCATCTTGTAAAAAGGACATTCCAAAATTTTGGGTTAAAAGGTTTCCCTCAAATTCTAAAGGGAAATTAGGGGCAAAATTCCCCCAAAATAATGCTGGGATAAATTCCTTTCGGTACTCGGGGGTTTCGTTATTTTTTTGGGAACCAAAAGGGTTTTACCCAACCCCCCTTTATAGCTTTTAGGAAAGGTTTCTTTTAAATTTGGTCTTTCTGGATACCTCTTTTGAAAAAACCTCTTTTTCAAATTTTTTGTTTGGGTTTTTTTAAATGTGGGGGGAATCAGAACATTTTCCCTTCCCCCTCAGACGGAGGTACGGGGCCCCCCCGTGGGAAACCCTCTAACCAATGGGCCCGGGGGCAGCCCCCCCATCTTGGGAGGTTTGTTAGGGGGAGTATTTTTTTCCTAAAAAATTTTAGTGTTAAAGGAAAAAAATCCGGTTTTTTGGGGGAGATTTTTTACTCCAGGAAGGGTAGGGTGAACCCCTTTCCCACCTGGGGGTTGAATTTTAAGCCAATGTTGCTAGGGTTTAAAGGGAAATCGCAAATTTTTCAAGGAGGAGCCCCCCCCCCCTTTTTTTTCCCCAAAAAAAAAAAAAAAAATAAAGTTTGTCGCCCAATAAAAAACGGGTCCATGGGATAATGTTATCCGACCATCTATTCCTATTTCCCCAAAGATGGTTTACTCCCCCCACCAGCCCAGGAACAATTTGGCATATGGGGGAGAAACTGGGGCCCCCCAAAAGCCGGCCCCTGACCCTGGTGGTAGACCCAAACGATCGAAAACAAACTTTTTTTTCCCCACCCGGGGAGAACTTAAATTTTGGCCAAAAAATAAATTCTTTAATGGCATCAAAATTTGGGAATACCTCAAGTTTAAAGGGAAGAAATTTGACCGTTTTAAGGGCCCCTTCCTAAATTGGGGGTATTGAGGAAAAAGACCCTCCACATAAATCCCTGCACAAAAATGAAAAAAAAAAAAATTTTGGGCCACTATTATCCCTTTTCCCCCCTTGAGAACGGGTCCCCCGGTGTCTCTTATAAATGGGGGCAGGTTATGAAAAAGGGTCTCTGGTTTTTCAAATCTAAATAGATCCCCAAGTTCTGAAAGGCCCCCAAAAACCCGGGACACAAGGGGCCCTTCCCTTTTGGGGGGGAGGGGGTTCCCTTGTAATTTTTTGGCACCCCCAAAAAAGTCCCCACCCGGGGAAAATTTCCCGGGCCCAGCATAAAGTCAAACCAGATTTTTTAAATAATTCTTTTTGATAGAGCTTCGTCTAGAAAATTTTTTAGTTCAGATCGAAAAAAAGGTAAGGGGGCCCCTTTTTTCAATATTTTTTAACATGTTCATCCTTTTAAAAGGGCCCTCTTTTGGGAAATTTACCCCACCCATAAATAGGTGGGGGGGGTTTTTTACACCTTGGGGGAAAAAAATTTTACTCCACACTAAAGGAGTGTCCACCGGGGAGCATACAAGCTTTTTCATCATATCAGGAAATTGGTCTTTTAAAAATTTTTAGCTTGGTTTTTAATAATTTTTTATTTTTCCCTCTACCCTGGAAGAGTTTGGTTTGAGTTGCATTTTACCAATTTTTTCTTCTTTTCCTTTCCTTGCGGGCACACCAGCCAAACATAAAAAGGGTTTTTACCTTGCTTACCGGGTACCTGTATTCTGTCTATTTCAGCCTAGTATCTGGAGCATGGGGGAATTAAACGGTTTTTGGGAAACCCCTTTGGTTTTTTTAACCCCATTGATAAGCCCCTTAAAAATTTGGGGCGAAACGCTGCGTCTGGGGGTTTATTTGCTGTTTTTTTTAGGGATTACGGGCTTAAACTATGTTATAGAAATTTTTTTCCCTGACCCCTGTGGCTATAACCCGCTAACTTTTTTTTTTTCAAAAAAAAAATGTAGATACAACCAATGACAAACTAAAGAAAGTGTTAAATTTTTTTCCTGCATTTATACCCACTTGGTTTCTTCCATACCCTATCAAGTTGGGGGCCCAAACAATCCTTCAGATTAAAAATTTGAGACTTGGGGTACTTGTGATTTGGGACCCACCAGTGCCCAAAAAATTACAGGGTCCCCCCTTTTGGGGCGGGTTTTTCCCCGTAATTAAGGGGAGGGGCTAAAATATCGTGATAGGGGTGCGATAGGGTTTTGCCCCTTTAAAGCCTATTTTGGGTAGCTGTCCCTTACAAACTTTACACCCTTATCGGGGGTCGCCACCGTGGTTGTTGTATGGTTTTTTAAAAACAATTTTTGATTAAAAGGGTTTTATTTTTAAAGGGAAATTTTTCTTTTTTTAAATTTTTTGAGTTTGTTCCTTCTATCTTTTTTCACCTGGGAGGTTTTTGGGGTTATTAAATTTTTTTTAGTAAATGTTAAAACAGGCTTCAAATTTTAAAACCCAAAAAGAATTTTAAAAGCTTGGCTACAAAACGCAGAGGTCTTTTCTGAAAAACGTTTTTCATCCCCGGGGTGCCCCCCTCACAATTAAAATGGGCCCTTTTGGGGGCTTTTACAAGGGGCCCCCAAGGAAAATTTACCTCTTGGTGGGAAATTCAATCACGGAAAACTAAAAATTCAAACAAAAAAAAGCCCTAAAAAAAAAAGGTTTTTGGGATCACACTAGCACCGGCCGAGAGACCAGATCTGAATCTGTATTTAAAAAAGTGGGAGAAATAGTCACTGAACGTCCCCTCCCGTTTTTTGCAATTTCCCCTTGGAAAGGAAAAGAAAAATTTTTAGAAACTCCGGGAAAGATGAGGATACAATCCAACTTACTTTTTAAAAATTTAAAACAGAAAACTACTTTTTAAGCAGAGAGATTTTAATTTAAGAATAGAATTCCCCCCCCAAAGACCCTCAGAACATTTAAAAAGAAAAAAACACAATCTCTTCTTGAGAGGGGCCTTTAAAGACTTTAAGGAAGGGGAAAGGGAATACTCCTCTCTAAAAAGAAATTGGAAAATAGAGACCAGAAACGAGACTGGGTAAAACCTCTTCAGAACTGAGGGTTCAGAATCTTTAAAAAAAGATACTCCTTGAACACTCAGGTTTCAATAAGGAAGAGGTAAAGCGAGACGGTTTAAAAAGGGAAAAAAACATGGAAAAAACCTCTATGCCTTCCTTTTCCTCCTTTTGGGTCGGATCTTTTTTTAAATCCAAAATCCGCCTATCCCATGAGAAACAAAGAAAGGAAAAATGAAATAACTCAAACCCAAGAAACTTCAGATTATCTGTCGGAACCCAACGAAAACTCGGAAAATGAGAAAAAAGTCCTTGAAAGGGGGGTAACTTTTTTTTCCCACAAATTACTTAAAAAAATTGAAAGGGTAAAAACCTGAGTCTTTTTATCCGGAAGATGAAATGGGGCCCAAAATTTTTTTATAAAAAAGATCTGAAATAATGTGAAGGCCGGGGCTAGAACCCAGGACCTAATAGGAGTAAGAACTCTGGGCAGTATTCCCCTCAGAAAAGAAACCCCAATTTTGGGGAAGGGCCCTTTTTAAAATCTGTCCAAAAAAAAAATTCACTTTTAGCCTCCGCCCCAACCCCACTCAGCAAGAAAGCGTTCTTTGAAACTGTCCGTTGGGGAACTCAAACGTCTTTTACCCTAAAAATTCAAAGGGGCCGAAAAAACCTTCAAGGAAAGAAAGACTTCATTGAAAGGAAATTTTGGGAAAATGATAAATCTATCATAATTAAGGCTAATGGATGTCACCCAATACCAAAAAAATTCCTTATCTTCTACAGGGGTAGAACATGTTATAAAAAAATTAAAAAAAAACCCATACCATCTTTTTTGATCGAAAAAAAGGGGTTTCTAGACGAAGCCTATCTAATAGAAATTAACAAATCTGAGTAAAGACTTTATCGCCCTGGGAATTTTCCTCGAGTGGGGGAATTTTAAAAGGGCTGGGTAAAAAAAGGGGACAAAAAGGAAAAACCCCTCCCCCCCAAAGGGCAAAACCCATTGTTTCCCGGGGAAATTGGGGGCCTTACCAAACTTAGGGGGGCTAATAGATAGGAAAACTCAGAGACTTTGTCCCTTTAAACCCCGGGGCCCCCCATAAATAAAGAAAAACCGCCGACCTGCTTCCCCAACTGGAAGGCATAATATTTGGGTCCCAAAAAACATTTTTTGTGCACATTGATGTGGGGGCTCTTTAACCCCCTCAATACCCCCCTGGAGGGCCTTAAAAACGGTCAAAATACTTCCCTTTTTTTCTAGAGGGGAACCAATTTAGATCCATAAAAGAATTACACTCCCCGGCCACTTTATTAGGGTTAAAAAAAAAAAAAACCATACCCATCCAAGCTATTAACGGGTTGTGGACCCCCTTTTGCCTTCAGAAGCATTGCCTCAATTCTTCGTGCATAGATTCCACAAGGTGTTGCAACGATGCTCATTGGTACCAAGGGTGCCAAGATGCCAAGAAAATATCCCCACACCATGTGACACCACCACCTCCAAAGAAACCTGAACCTTTGATACAAGGCATAGATGGAACCATGCTTTCAAGTTGTTTACGCCAATTTCTGACCCCTAACCTCCTAATGATCGCACAGAAATCGAGACTCATCAGACCAGGCAACGATTTTCAACTTCTACTTCCAACTTTCCATGAGCCTTGGGCATATTGGAGGCCCTCGTATGTCCTTGTTCTTGGCTGAAAGTAGTGGGCACCCGTGTGTCTTGCTGCGTGCTGTAGCCCATCTACCTCAAAGTTTGGCCGTACTGTGGCGTTCAGAGATGCTCTTCAAGCCTAACCTTGGTTGTAACTGGTTGGCTATTTGAGTCACTGTTCCTTTCTATCAGCTCGAACCAGACCTGCCCTTCAGCCTTGACCTCGTGGCAAATCAACAAGGCAATTCCTCCGCCCACAGGACTGCCTGACTAACTGGATTTTTTTTCTTTTTCGTACCATTCTCTGATAAACCCTAGAGATGGTTGAGCGTGAAAATCCCAGGAAAGGAAATCAGCAGTTCTGAAATACACAGACCAGCCCTTCTGGTCACCAACAACCATGCCACGTTTCAAAGGCACTCAAATCACCTTTTCTTCCCCAAACTGAGCTCGGATGAACTGCAGGAGATTGTCTTAGACTCATGTCTGACATGCCTAAATGCATCTGAGTTGCCTCCATGTGATGGCTGATAGAAATTAAGTGTTAACGAGCAGTTTGACCGGTGTACCAATAAAGTGGCCGTGAGTGTATTATTTGGCACTATTGAAGTTCTCCCTGGAAGAAAACACGTTTGTATTCGATCGTAGATCTTACCCCTAGCTCAGTGGCAGACGGCTATGGGGGATGCCTTAGTGCTCCCACATATCCAACTTGTTAGCCTGTGCTGGTGGGGGAGTACAACCAACTTTGGGGAAAATAGGACATAGATTGACCGGATAACATTTATACTATTGGACCCATTTACATTGACGACATCTGTATCTAATTGAAGGGGAGTGGCTCCTCCTTCGAAAACATTTGGCAGATTTCCTTTAACCATAACAACATTGGTTTAAGATTCACCCATGTGTGGAATGAGTTTACTCTACCATTCCTGGATGTGAACATCTCAAAAAATCCGGATTTTTCTTTGAACACTAAAGTTTATAGGAAAACTACATCCACTAACAGCCTCCTCAGATGGGAGAGCTGCCACCCAAGACCCCTGGTTTAGTAGGGATTCCACGTGCAGAGTACCTCCGTTCTGAGAGAAATTTTTTCTGATACACCCACATTTAAACAACAAGCAAAGATTTGAAACAGAGGTTCTTCAAATAAAAGAGGCTAACCTGAAATACCCAATTGAAGAGAAGCCTTTACAAAAAGCTATAAGGGAGATATAGGTCATACCTTCTGGTTCCCAAAAAAGAACGAACCCCATAGTAACCGACAGGGAATGATCTACGCATTATTGGGGAATTTAGCTCTAATGCCCATCAGATTAGAGACATCATAACAAGATATTGGAATGTCCTTCTACAAGATGAAGATCTAAAAGCTATCTTACCAGCCTCCCCTAACATCACTTACAGAAAAGGATGCAGTATTGGGGACCGTCTGGTGAAGCGCACTTTTTTGCACCTTTCCAAAGGGGAAACTTTGCTCAGTAATACAGCCTAAGGCTGTTTTAAGTTGGGAAATGTAAATTTTGTTCCTTTGTTTGTGAACTGTAAACACATTTTCTAGTGGTAAGACGACCGATTTATAACATCAGGGGGGCTTTTATCAACTGTGTTTCTTGTGGGGTGTCCCCCCATCTATCTAGCTACAAGCCCAAGTGGACTGAATTACGTGGGCAAGAACCAACACGTGAAATTCAAACCAGGATAAGGGAACATGTCAAGTTGATGGTCCAGAGACAGATGGACACACAATCGCTAACACATCTGGGATAAGCATGAAAGGGGAAGTTGTAGATCTGTTAAGTAAAGAAGGAATTGATACTGTTAAACCTCCCATTAGGGGAGGAGACTGAGGACAGTATATGATTCATCCAAGAGAGACCCAATGGAAATACCGTACTTGACTGTATATATCCACGTGGGCTTAAACTAATCACTTTCGTTGCTTGTTTTCATCTAATGACCCATAATTTAAACCTCAAACTGCCCTCTATTGTCCGAAATGTTGGAATTCTTCCTGTTGGTAACTATAACTGCTCTGTCATTTAACAAATAGCAACTTTCTCCCTTGGTACTTACCTTTTAAAACGCCATTAACTCTTACAAAATCTAATAATTTATACTACTCCCTGTCCTCTCAAATTACCACGTTTCCCCACTGTCATCTGGATTCTTTTTTGAAATAAGGTGGAATTGAGGTACTTACATCATATGGCAACGACACCAATTGCCTGGAATTGCAGTCTTGGGTCGCTATCTATCAATTATATGAGTACTTGTGGGTGGGACTCCTTCCCCATACTCCTGGCTCCGTCCCTCTAGTAGATGGACTAATCATGGGCTGGTACATGGGCACACACTGCCCGCCATGTATTGATAGCTCAGGTTCAAGACTGATGGCTGTTGTGGCGACTCAGCGCGCTTTTTAAAGCCGCTAAAGGCGCTCTTCTCAGCAATCCTCTATGTTTATTTGATGAGTGACTGTTACTTCCGCCTACTTGACACTCTGACGGCCTCGGTCGCCCGTTTTAGCATCCGCGCAAAACAGTGAGTGCGCAATAGTAATCCGTCACCTTGGCGGTCTTCCTTAATTATCTACGCAACGGCGCTATGTACCCATGCGGCGGCTTTGTCCTGCTGTGACTACTAACTTTCCACGTCCAGCAGCTTCCGTCGTCCATTTTTGAAAGTCCACCATCGCCGATGCATGCCGCTGACACTTAGCAGTCCATCTTTGAATGTTCGTAGCATGCGCGATGCACCCTTTTCCGCACGCCGAGCATTCCCTGGCGAGCGGGATGATTGGAATGGGCGGGTTGTTTTTGAATTTTGGAATAATGGGGGACAGATTTAGGTCAGCGGAGTGGCTAAGTGGGCCTCGGCAATAGAGCCCTACATTTGGAATATCCCACCTATAAATAGTTGGGGAGGATTTTACACCTTTGTGGGACATTGATTTACTCCACACTAAAGGAGCGTCAATACCGGGGAGCATACTAGCTTTTTCATCCAGATCAGTATGTCATTTTATTTGTTAGCTTGGTCTGAATTATTTTTGTAGTTTTCCTCTATCTGGAAGAGTTTGGTTTAAGATGCATATACCAATCTTTCTTCTGTCCTTTCCTGCAGGTACACCACCTAACATGAAAGGTTTTATCTCTAATCAGGTTACTCTGTATTCTGTCCTATTTCTATGCCTAGTATCTGGAGCAGGTAATAAGCGGTTTTGGCACCTTTGTTCTTATAAACCCCATTGATAATCCCCTTGAAATTGGGACGAAACGCTGCGTCTTCTGGGTATTTATTTGCTGATTTATTCTTAGGGATAATGTGCTTATACTATGTTATAGAACTTTTATCCCTGACTCTTTGGCTATAACCCAGCTTAACTTTTTCTTTTTCAAAAAAGAAAATGGTAGATACAACCACTGCACTTATCTAAAGTTGTGTTAATTTTCACCTGCATTTTATAACCCCTTGGTCTTCTTCCATACCTATCCTATGTTGGAGGTGCCCAAATACGAATTCCCTCAGCTATTTAGAGACTTAAGGTACTTAGTGATAGGGACCCAAACCAGTGCCTAAACATTACAAGGTCGCCCTTATCGGGCGGGTTCTCTGTATTAGGCAGGGTCTCAGATATCGTGATAAAGGATGCGCGATAAGGTTGAGCTCCTTTAACGCCTATTTGGCTAGCTGTCCCTTACGTAGCTTTACAAACCCTTATACGGGTGCGCCACCGTGGTTCTTGATAGTTTCTTTAAAAGCTTTCTGGATTTAAAGGTATATTTTAAGGAATTGTTCTTTTTGGATATATATTTTGAGTTTGTTCCTTCTATCTTTTTCACCTGGGAGGTTTTTGGGTTATAATTTTAATGCAACCCTATTCCTGTATGCAAGCATAAATAATATTTATTTTGCTATTGTCATATATAAATGTACATTATCAGATAGTCTTAAGGAAAAACTGTCTGAGTCACTCTTCCTAAAATAATCCTTGCCATTGTGTGTGGCAGGAAGTGGGAGCTGGGAACAGAGTACGTCATTCTAGTTTGCATAAGGGGTCTCGGCTCTGGTACTCCAACACATCTGGTTGAAATACCCCTGTTATGGGTCCAACATAATTTATGCTGTACAATCCTGATAACTAGTGATGAGCGCACCCTAAAAAGTTTGAGTCGAACTTCGAACTTAGAGGCGTTCGTTTCGAAGTTCGAGTCAAACTGCGCAGGTCCAAGTTAAAAGTCAATGGAGAATATGTTCGGTTAATTTTTATACTTATACAGGTGAGGAGAAGCTGTAATTACCATCAATAACAGTAAACAGGATACGTGGAAAAACTCAGTGAAGAAAATTTGACTCTAAGAGAGACAGAAAAACTTGAGAGGCTAAAATACCTTTTTCAATGGCAACTAAAAGATGGGGAAAAAGCTTGCAAGCGGGGGGCGTACTGTAGGGGGTGCACGGAGTAGCTGCTAGGGGCCCTCATCCTGGGGGGGGCACAAAAGCCCCTTTACACATAAGAATACAATGTTTTGGAAGGGGCCATTAACGGAAAGGGAGCCCCATTTAACTTTTTGCACCGGACCCAAGAACTTCAATTATGCCCCCCTTCTCGCTTATCAAACCACAGTTCCACCATCTTCAAAAGCAAATATATGCTCTGCACATGACACAAGATAATGTAAATAAAAAAGGAGAAGTATATAATGGATCACAATAATCACTGACATTTCAGCTTTATGTGGACTTAAAACGGCAAAATTACACTGTTGGCGTTGAGAAGTTTTAGCAAAGAGAGAACTCTATTTTCCTGGATATACAGTATATCTTTAGAAAAAACTCACGGTATATTTGAAAGGTTTTTCACGCTCAAAACCCCAAAAGTGAACCTTTTTCTCCACTCATATCTTTTTCAAAACCCAAATCACAAAATTTTAAAATATTTTCTTTTGTGGGAGATTTGGAGACGGCATTTTGTACTTTACTAACCCCAAAAGCCAAAATAAATTTTTTTCTGCACTCAACAATTTTCACCAAACAACCAAAATTTTAGAAAAATTTCTTTGTGTGGGAAATTTTTGGAGATGGTTTATACAATTACGAACCCTCAAAACTGAAAAAAAGAATTTTTTTGGGCACTGTTTTGATTATTTTAGGATATGGGAGTTATTGTTTTGGCCTGCAACGTCACCAAGAAAACAGCTTCTAGGCGGGGAATAAACAGCCAGCAATACAAAACCCCCAACTTTTGCTGCTATGATTCCCTAAGCTTTCGTACACCCCCCAAATAATCTAAATACACTTTTCCTTGTAAAATCGCTAAAAAAAATCTTATGCCTGCTGCATGCAAGCAAGCAACAGAAGCATCGACAGTACAGAGAGTGAGCGGGAAAATGGTTCACAAACAATACAGTGAAAATTTTAAACATGGCCATGTAATTTTTAGCCCATGAGAGCCCTACCCTCAGCTTGACTTTTTTTGATAGTTTCCTGTCTTTGCACAAATTTGATGGCCGCGAAAATACACAACAGCAAAAAAAGAAACTAAAACTGGCGTGCGAACTTTACTCGAACAACCTTAAAAGCCAGTTCGATTCGCGTTAAAAAAAAATAAGGGGCCCAAACTCGAACTTAACTTTTCTCGAACGGTTCAATCAACACTACTATTAACCCTTGACTTTTAGATAATCCTTGTGGAAAATAAGCAGGGCCAAAATTTAAGTTTTTAGTTTTTTCCCCCTCTCTCTTTTTGCTATTCAAGACTAGAGGAAGCCACCATAACAAATAAAGTTCCATGCTGGCCACATGTGGACAGAATATGAAATGTTCACCATGGAGTTAGAAATGGTACATACTTTGGCACACATTTTATTTTGGGGGCCTTAGAACAATCAGTCATTTGGGGCCATTGGAGTTTTTTTGAAGTTTGAAAGTATATCCCAATGCCTTATTTGACATGAATGCCGGGAAGGGGAGAGAAGTCAAATTTTAGGATCACACATGGCCTTTCATAGTCTAATTTCAATGCAACCTTGTTTCCTATATGTAAAAGTTATCAAAGAATTGTGAATTGCTCTTGGGTTACTAAAGACACATTTTAGCCATATTCAAGTAGTACAGTATATTATTTTCATCTAAATAATGAAGTGATAAAGAAGAGGGTTACAGAACTTTCTTTAATTATGTTGTTCTGGATATGAGGAGGGGAACATCTCTCCTTAGGGAGAGCACCAGTTAAGGTGTGTAGTGTTTTGTTTTGCTTTGTTTTGTTTTGCTTTCCAGCTCCTTTCCCATAATGCGTTGTTCTGGATATTAATTTAGAAAAAAAGGCACCAAAAACTGCAAAAAAAAAAAAAAAAAACTACTTTTATTTGTATAAAACCTGCAATAGACTGCTTTTGTGAATCTGTCTGTTACACCACTAAGAAATTGTAAATTTTAGCAATTGTAGTACCGTCATAGTACCTGGACTGCCTAGGGTTTTACTAAACCAAATTTAAATTACCCTGCATATTCATCCTTGATTTTTGAAGACTAAAATTATTCATTTATTACATGAGCATTATATCCAGTTAATGCACTATGTATCCTTATGTTGATAGTATTTATTTTTTTTATTCATTTATTCCCACTGTGATCAGCACCTTTTGCCTAATGTTACAAACTTTCAGGTCAGCATTTTAGATTTCAAAAGCATAATACAGCAGTACACAGGAAGAACTAAAACCTATACAAACATTGAACTTGTGGAACATTTAAGATGCATTAGTGCTATTCATTATACCATTATACACCTTCACATTGCAGCCAGTTTTGGACAAAAAGACAGAGCCCCATTTTTCAAATCTGACATTTGTCAATTGATGTTGGAATAACTTTTTAATACTTTTGCCTATCCATGTGATTTAGAGATTGTTCTATTGTGACACATTGTGCTTTAAGTTAGTAAGAATTTTTTGTCCATACAATCCTTTTTCATTTGTGAAAAATATCAAATTGTTTTGAAAACTTGGAAAAATTGGCAATTTTCAAAGTTCAAAAATGTCTCCATCTAAGACAATTAATTATACCACATAAGATTGTTTATAAATAGCATTTACCATATATCTACTGTATGTTGACATAATTTGTAAATGTATTTTTGTTTTTTTTTCAAAGTAGGGTTTGAATTTCAAACGATTTTTCAAATTTTTCAAAAAAAATTTGCAACACAGGGCGAGTTCGTTTTAGTTCGATGGGCTTTGGGGGGCCTTTTTGTTTAGATATCCCCAAAATTACTCCTATAAGAAAATACAACCCCTAATTTTATTAAAACAGCATTTAGATAGTGTGATAATCTTTTAGGAGTTTCACAGGAATGAAAACTAAGCGAAGGTGCAATTTCAAAATTTCACTTATTATGAAGATTTTCCATCTTTAAAACAAAGTAAACCCGTAATGTTACCAGGAAAATGCAACAAGCATTAATTCCCCCCGATTTTTGAATTTTTTAAAGATATCCCATAAGTGGCCCAATGTAATTTTTTTCACAATTGGGCCCTGTTCACACGGCATAATTTAAGCTGTAATTGCGAGCCGGGTTGCCCCCCGCAAATTTCCCGGCTTGAATAAGGGGGGGGGCGGGTTTGGGGGTGGGCCCCCGGCCCCAAGACTTGCATTATCCCCCCGGGGCAAAATTCAATCCGGGGCCAGTACGGCGCCAATCCGCGGCGAAATAAGCCGTGTGAACGGCCCTTTACAAGCTCCAGAATAGGAGGAGCAGCTAACGGACTTTGGGGCCTCATTTTCAATATGATTTTATTTGGGCACCATTCTAGGTTTGCTGACACCCTACGGTGCTAAAACTTAAAAAACACCCCTAAAGAGATCACATTTTGGAAACTACACCCTTTAGTGAAACCTTCCAGAAGTCTGGAACCCATATTGGATTCAACACCCCTCATGGATCTCATCTAAGGGTGTATTGTGCTTTTTGGGCCCACAGGTGTTCCATAGTTGTTTTTTTTTATCTAGTCACGAAAATGGGGAAAAAAAAACACAGCTCCACCATTGCTTTTTGGGCTTCATTTTTACAGCGTTCACCGTGCAGTATAAAAGACATAATAACTTTACGGTGCAGGTTGGAAAAAAAAAAATAAAAATAATAAATTTTATGTCATTTTTTGTTTTATTACTTTTACATGATAAATAAGTTTTTTTTTAAAAAAAACTGAGTTTTTATATTGTCCTAACCCAGTAGCCACAAGTTTAATTTTTCCATATATGGAGCTGATTAATGGCTTTTTTTTTTGCATGATTAGCTGAAATTTTCATTGATACCATTGTGGGGTTTATGTGGCGTTTATATCGCTTTTCATCAAGGTTTTTGTGAGGTGTTTCTATCAAAATACAGCATTCCCAGTAGTGTTTTTTATTTTTACTTTTTACAGTTGTGACCATGCGGTACAAGTGACAGTTAGTTTTACTCAGCAGGTCAATACGACTACAGCGATATTATGTTTTACTGTTTTTACACAATAAAAATACTTTTATTTAAAAAAAAACATTTTGGGATGCAATAGTCCCCGAGAGCCAAACTTTTTTTATTTTCTGTGTACAGGGGGGTTTTTTTTTTT
>JAODAL010057600.1:0-22583 GCA_025379985.1 Phyllomedusa bahiana
TTGCATTTTTCAAAGGCATTATGGGAAAGGAGTGAAAAGCTCAAGCGCCCCTATTGGATTAAAACAAATCCCCTTTTGCTTTTGCCCCCTGGTCTTGAGAAAGGAAAAGGGATATTAGCCAAGCCAGTATCACTCATCTGCATATAGCTGTTTCATGGGTTTTGCCCCTCATCAGTGCAGAGCTGAGCGATACTGGCTGGATGGGTGGGAGGCAACAAGTGGCTCAGAAAGGGGATCATATCTCCTTACGGAGAGTATCATACGGTGTGTAGAGTTTTGGGGGGGAGTAATAGTGATTAAAGGTGTGACCGGGCATGATGCCATGTGTTTGGGGAAGTCCCAGTGCACTTCTTTGCCCCATCCTGCTCTTAAGCTGATCCTGAACCTAATCGATGCTTCTAAGGTCCAGAGACCAGTGGTACATTTTCGGGGCCCATTTCAAGTTGTTACAGGGTGACTACATTTTATGCCTCTGAACCACCTGATTGTTTTTTTGGATCAGGTGTAATTTCCTACATAATTAGGCATTTCCATATATGCTTCCCATCCAATCCGTAGACTTGTCCATATGACTTTCCACAATCCGTATACAATGGCCAATTTCCTGATATTACAACGTGTCGTCCTATGAAGTCGTCATCATTCCCCCCCCCTCCGGCGCGCGTAGAAACATGGAGGGCCAGGAGTGAGTCCGTATCGCTAAGTATTTAAATTTGGAAAGGTTTGCCTAGAGGGCGGCCATTAACTCTGACGAGCTTTTATCTTGACACTGACAATTAAATTACTGTATTTAACTTTTATTTCAATATTCCACAATCTTGTCTAATGCCGCTCAGATTTTAGCAACTGAAGGTCCAATTATCATCAAACTACAAAATAAAAATGTCACCCAGGATTTTCTCTCCGTGCACAATAACCGGAAAGAAAATTTGGCTTGGGGGAAGGGAAGCAACAAGCCGGGAGCAATCCTCTATGCAAGTCCAAAGCCCAGGAGCTAGAGCTTTACACTGGCAGGGCTCATGACAATGAGGAGGGTGAGGAACTTGTGCCCTGTATCCCAGGGGTCGTCAGTCACTGTCCAATTGGTGCTGACAGTCAGTGTGTACAGGGACACGCCCATCTGGAATGGTAACACCCATCTGACAGATTCAGGTATAAATTTCTAGAAAGAATAAGAGAGGGGCAGCACAACACAGAGCTGTAAGAGAAAGGGCTCCACAATGGTTATTTCACAGGGAACACAAGGATTTACTAAAACAGACCTGTGAGGAGACGTCACAGGCAGGGCTGGCATTACTTCTGTCAGTAGTGCAAGATAGGTACTGGTGATGGTTAGGGAGCGCTGTGCTTTAGGTGTGTGGGGCCCTGAAATTACTGATGACGGCCGCTATGTGGAACTGCACAGCAATTTAGGAAGTTCAGAAGGGTAACAATCCCCCTGCCCCCACTTTATGTCTACATGCAGTGTCGGACTAAGGTGCCTAGGGCCCAACAGTGAAATGTCATTCTGGGGCCACCAGTTGAGCTGATTCTGGGGCCACCAGTGGAGTTGATTCTGGGGCCCAACAGTGGAGATGATTCTTGGGGCCCACCAGTGGAGTTGATTATTGTGGCCCACCAGTGGAGATGATTCTTGGAGGCCACCAGTGGAGATGATTCTTGGGCCCTCCAGTGGAGCTGATTCTTAGAGGTCATCAGTGGAGTTGATTCTTGGGGCCACCAGTGGAGATGATTCTTGGGGTCCCACCAGTGTAGGTGATTCTTGGGGCCCACCAGTGGAGTTGATTCTTGGGGCCACCAGTGGAGTTGATTCTTGGGGCCACCAGTGGAGATGATTCTTGGGGCCCAGCAGTGGAGTTGATTCTTGGGATCCCACATGGAGATGATTTCTTGGGGCCCATACAGTGGGTGAATGATTTCTTGGCTCCACCAGTGAATTTGTGACCCACCAATGGAGGTGATTCTTGGGGCCACCAGTGGAGTTGATTCTTGGAGCCACCAGTGGAGTTGATTTTTGGTGCCCACCACTGCTGTTGATTCTTGGGACCACCATTGGAGTTGATTATTGGGGCCACCAGTTGAGCTGATTCTGGGGCCCACCCTACAGCTCCTGTACATGCCTCTTATACGCTGCCTCTTGCTTTTTGCCTCTTTCCTCACTGCCTTTCTTCTTTTCCTAAGGATGTATATGAAGTTTTAAACAATCTCCATGTTTGCCACGCTCAGGTGCCCAATGGGGCTTTCTTCTGTTCTCCTGTGAGTCAGTCCGAGCCTGTTCCCATGCCCTGGTTACGGTGAGTGATCGTCCAAAGAGGGCAACACCATCAGTTCATAACATAATATGGTGGTAAATAACTACTCCTATAGGTGGATAATGAAGGACCATCAAAGCTCACTTCTATTGTACTGTGTGCTGGTTTTTTGGTGACTCTTGAATGTGTCAGGTCCTTATTCAATGTAATGTGGGGAGGTAAATCACTTGTACAATGTCAACGTATCTGACGAAAGATCTGGATAGACTGGTAGAAGTAAAGGCTTTGATATTGAGCTTGGCTGATGTTGTGTCGAGCGTCCCACATGATTCACCTGTTATTCATCTGAAGTTCCCCAATTGTCGTTTCTGCCCTATTTCATCAGTTCTTCTCTTCCTCACAACTTGCCAAGTCCCTTTCATTAATCTTATCTATTATTAGCATGTACGAGCCCAGAAAGGAGCGAGCGCTGCCGCTTCCAACAGTTTAACCTTCTGTTTGCTGCTGAGATTTTTTTTGCTTTTTTGCAGGATGGAGAAGAGAAGATTGGAGTGAAAGATCTCAGGGATGTAATCGGAAGAGGCAAATGCTAAGTGTGTGCCTATTGGTGGATATTGACACGGGAGGACAGTATCGGAATTGGTGAATGGGTCATTGCTCCTCACAAGATGAGCATGCTCTGCTTCTGGAACCCTCTGTGCTGCTGTGGGACCATGCCTATTTCATAACGCATAAGGAAGAGGTGTAACTTAAAGCTCCGGCCCCCAGTGCAAAATGTATTAAAGGGGTTGTCTCACCACATTGATTCATCTCACCTCAGTCCTGTTTTCTTGGTTTCAATTTGAATTCAGGGGCGTGTTTACTGGTTTCCACTAGGCTGCAGTAGAAGCCAGGTCTGTAACTATAGCGACCAGCACTAACAGCCTATCAGGAGAGATTGAACAGGTCTGTAGCTATAGCAACCAATGCTGGCAGCCTATCAGGATAGATGGAACAGGTCTGTAGCTATAGCAACCAGTGCTGGCAGCCTATCAGGAGAGATTGAACAGATCTGTAGTTATAGCAACCAGCGCTGGTAGCCTATCAGGAGAGATTGAACAGATCTGTAGTTATAGCAACCAGTGCTGGCAGCCTATCAAGAGAGTTTGAACAGGTGTGTAGCTATAGGAACCAGCGATGATAGCCTATCAGGAGAGATTGTACAGGTCTGTAGCTATAGCGACCTGAGGAGTTGATGCAGCCCATACAAGAGGGGATATCTAGGAATAGATAGGACACTGTTAATGGACACATATTGCAAAGTGACTTGTTTTTTTGCAAGATCTATAACATGAAAAGCAGCGACCCCTGTAGCAAGACAACCCCTTTAAAGCTCCGGCCCCCAGTGCAAAATGTATTAAAGGGGTTGTCTCGCTACAATGATTGGGTTTTAATTTAAAGATCTTTAAAAAACAAGCAGCTTTGCAATATATGTTCATTACAAATGTCCTACTGATTTTGAGCTAGCCCTGTTAGTATTACTACATCAGCTTCTCAGATCTCTATAGTAGCCGACCTGTTGATCCTTATCTTACTGGCTGTCAGGTCTGAATGACTCATCACCTTTGAAGACAGGTCGCTCCCTCCCGCACAGAATGCTTCTGTAGTGCAGGGAGGGGGAAGGGAGGACTCTGGCGTCTGTGTCTGTGCTCCCTGGATTAACCCTGTGTGTGCCTGCTTCCTCCTGCTCTCTACACAGATAGATGTGACAGCAGTGACCCTGTCTGTTACTATAATCATGATATGTCTTTGGAACTGTGACTATACTAATATTATACAGATCAGGCTTGTGAATACTTTATGCTCTCCAGTATTAGTGAGACATCCTGAGTATAGTAACACTTCCCTTGTTGTTGCTGGAGATGTGGAGACTTGTAAGCTAAGCAGGGGATATAGGAACACATGCATCCCCTTGCTCTATTAGCACACAGCTTCATATTCCTCTCTACACTCATAGATCAGCCTCTCCTGTAACAGACCTAGGCAGGCACACACAGGGTGAAACTCAGAGCAAACCCCCTCCCCCCTGTATAGAAGTTACATAGCTGCCTTGTGCTGATGGGAGGGGGGAGAGGGAGGGAAAAGGGAGCAGAAGAGACAGACAAGCTTTCACGCCCCTCAGTTCAACTTACCAGGGACACTGACAGGCTGAAAGCTCGTAATGAGACAACTCCTTAAGTGCCCCCACCTACCTTGTGCCATTTATAATACTGCTGTCTCCTTATGTGCAAGACCCCTTAGGCCGTGTTCACACGGCTTATTCCCGACGGATTTGTGTGCCGTATTGAGCGCACAAAGCCGCCGTGAATAAGGGGCGGGGCCGGAGCGTGCCGGCGCCGCCGCTCCCGGCCCCATAGACAATGCATTGTTTACGGCGCGTCCGCGCCGTAAATAATGTGCATGTCACTTTCTCCCCCCGCGGCGGATTCTCTGAGCGGGGAGGAGCGACGGATTCCACTGTTCTCTATGAGAGCAGTGGATTACCGTAATTGCTGCCGCGGATTGGCGCCGTACTGAAGCGCAAATCCGGCGCGCAGTACGGCGCCAATCCGCGGCAGAATAAGCCGTGTGAACGAGGCCTTAGTCTGCAGGGCCTGGTAGCTACCGCTTTCTCTGTGCTCCATATAGCTATGCCCCAGGTTGTCTGGAGTCATTGCATATGGTTTTCTATGGCTCCCGTGCAGGTATGAAAAAGAAGAGGGGCATAAGAAAGCATGGGGAGCATATCTCTGCACGCTGGACTTACATGAGGCCACGGTGCATCAGTCCTACTATTTTTGTGTCCTACTTTAGGATTCATCATATTCATCTCCTTGTAGATTGTGAGCCCTCGCGGGTAGGATCCTCTCTCCCTCTGTCGTACCAATTATCATTAATCACTTATCATTGTACTCGTTTGACTTATGTAATGTATGTAACCCCCTCGAATGTACAGCGCCCTGGATTCAATGGCGCTCTAAAATACTTAATAATAATAATAATAATAATAATCTCCTGAAATACTCTGCGCTGTCTGGGATCCTACTCCTTCAACTATCCTCCGGTCTGTGAGCCCCACCTCCACGTGTCTGTATTGATATAATGTAACAAACTCTAATGTAATATAATGTATGAAACCCCCTCGAATGTACAGCGCCCTGGAATCAATGGCGCTTTAAAATAAATAATAATAATAATAATAAATAATAATAATAATTATAACTTCCAACTGTAAACATGAATGTTTCCATTTACTGACAACAAGCGGAGATGTTGAAAATAGTACGTTAATTCTGGGGGTGGGGGTGGGGGGGACGCTCCCCATTTGTATTATAAACCAGGGGTGGACATAGAGGAGGGGCCGCAGGTCACAGATCAGAGCGGATCCTGCCTTGTCTCTGTGGCCGGTGGTCCCGCTCCTCGCCCTCAGCCCCGCAGGACGGTCGCCTTTAAGAACATGACCTCAGACTTCTTCCTCCTTGAGAACTTTGTGTGAATATTAATCATCTTTTCTCCATGAACATTAAACAATCATTTGCCTCTTTAATCATTCTCATTGTGACGAGCAGCTTGCGGCCCACACAATGTCAGGAAACCTTCCCAGTGAATTGGTATGAGCAGCCCAGAACACGTCCATTGATACAGACTCAGCCGCTTCCTCGTGCACTTTTTACCCTGAAACAATCAGGCCCGAAGCCAAACTTACTATTGAGTAATGAAGTGTGAGGGGCCGGCCACATGGTCTGTACATCAGGCATCCTCAAACTGCACTGAGGCTCCACCCCATTGTCTATATGCTGCTGTATCTTATGTAGCTCAGCTTTCCTTACATTGCATTTCCGATATTTCTAAACAAGTGGAGCTGCTATGTAAATCATGGGGGACAGAACAGCAGGCTGAGCTTGGGATTAGATGAGGTAGATATAGCAGACGACCTCAGGCCCCAATAGACAGTGCAGCTAAGCTGGAGTCACTGGTCATAGCCAGAGTCATAAACATGAATGTAGAGGTTTCGGGCAGTGAGGTGACCATGAAGGGATGGGAGGAAAGTCCTTTGAAGAAAACTAGAAACTGGAAGTCTGAGCATCACGCAGGGGAAAGAGCAGGAGCCCACAGCAGCACAGAGTATTTCAGAAGATGAAAATGCTGAATCTGATTTTGCTGGAGGGGCGATTTGATAAGGGGAGGAAGGGAACAGAGGTATGCGGGAGGACTCAGAAGAAATCAGAAGGTAAAGCGGGACTAGCAGCACAGAGTATTTCAGAAGATGAAAATGCTGAATCTGATTTTGCTGGAGGGGCGATTTGATAAGGGGAGGAAGGGAACAGAGGTATGCGGGAGGACTCAGAAGAAATCAGAAGGTAAAGCGGGACTAGCAGCACAGAGTATTTCAGGAGAAGGGCAATCTTGCTGGTAAGGCAGAGTATACAGACAAGCAGGTGCCAGCAATAGCACAGAGTGCTGGAAGAAGCACAATTTCTGCATTAACGACACTGTAATACCTCGTGTTCTTCAGACAGAGCTGCAGGTGTCTGGAGTAATTCGGTGTGCCAGCACGCAGCAGCCCACGGCTCACGTGACTTTCCACCGTCTTCTCTGGCTTACTTGGAACATGTTCCAGCCACATCACATCAGTTTTACTCAATTTGTTCTATCCTCAGAGGAGACCAGCTCAACCCCTTGTCAATCTTCTGGAAGGAAAGCGATACAGCCTGCTGGCGAGTTACAGCAGACGAAACCTCTGCACCCCCCTCGGATGTTACACGGAGCACCGATGAAGAATTCGCTCCGAATGTCAGTAAACAACTGGATAAGATCAGGGGTGTAACAAGAATTCATGGGGTCCCAAAGCAAAGTGAGATGGACCCCCACCACCTAATTATGGGAAACTGCAACAGTAGCATAAATAGCAAAGGTATAAATAATACCGCCATATATCAGAGAACCCCCACAGTAAACCTACATACAGGGCTGCCATCATCTATTAACCGTTTCAGGGCCCCATACAGCCAAGTCAAATGGGGCCCCCACCCATTACTAGTTCCTATTTTTTAACATATCATTGGGCCCCTTTTTGATTAGGGCCCCTGACAGGAGTACTGCCCTATTGGCTCCCCTGCCTACATAGCAGAAAAACACCAACTTGTCATTGCTTACCAAACACTACCATGTTCTTACACACGAGGGGCCCCTGGGCCCCATACCAGCTGCTATGACTGCTACAGATACAGTTACACCCTGGACAATATACTCTTCTTGCATGGGTTCCCTTAGCCGTCTATGTCGATCCTTGCTACACTGATACATTGTAACAAATTCAGCTATGTGAGCAGGATCAAGCTTTAAAAATCCACCCTGAATAAACTGGATCACCCTCTTTCACATGTTCCATTAGGTCCATTGAATATTGGTGGTACACTGAAGTCTGCCCCTCCTGCGCTGTCATATCCAGCACTCCATGCTGATGTTTCTTCGCCCGCGTCTTCATATTTTCAGGATGTCTCTTTGTGTTACCTTTATAATTGCAGGATAATTACAGATTTCTATGTAATATTAGCTGTACACTGAAGTCTGCTCCTCCTGCGCTGACATATCCCTGCACTCCATGCTGATGTTTCTTCACATGTTCCATTAGATATACAGAATATTATCTGAACACTGAAGTCTCTCCTCCTGTGCTGTTATATTCCTGCACTCCATGCTAATGTTTCTTCACATTCTGTTATTTCTATGTAATATTAGCTGTACACTACGGTCTGCTCCTCCTGCGCTGTCATGTCCCAGCACTCCATGCTGATGTTTTTTTGCATGTTCTGTGAGCTGTACACTACGGTCTGCCCCTCCTGCGCTGTCCTGTCCCTGTTCTCCATGCTGATGTTTCTTCACATTCCCTAGTTTCTATGTAATATTGGCTGTACACTGAAGTCTGCTTCTCCTGTGCTGTCATATCCAGCACTCCATGCTAATGTTTCTTCACGTTCCATAATTTCTATGTAATATTTGCTGTACACTACGGTCTGCTCCTCCTGCGCTGTCATATCCAGCGCTCCATGCTGATGTTTCTTTGCATGTTCTGTGAGCTATACACTACGGTCTGCTCCTCCTGCGCTGTCATATCCAGCACTCCATGCTGATGTTTCTTCACATGTTCTGTTATTTCTATGTAATGTTAGTTGTACACTAAATGTCCCCCTGCTCCTCCTGGTGCTGTCCATGTCTCCAGCCACCCTCCTATCCGCTGTATGTTTCTTTACATGTCCTGTTATTTCTATGTAATATTAGCTGTACACTACGGTCTGCTCCTCCTGTGCTGTCCTATCCCAGCACTCCATGCTGATGTTTCTTTACATGTCCTGTTATTTCTATGTAATATTAGCTGTACACTACGGTCTGCTCCTCCTGCGCTGTCATGTCCCAGCACTCCATGCTGATGTTTCTTTACATGTTCTGTTATTTCTATGTAATATTAGCTGTACACTACGGTCTGCTCCTCCTGCGCTGTCATGTCCCAGCACTCCATGCTGATGTTATCCTTTACATGTTCTGTTATTTCTATGTAATATTAGCTTTTTGTTGTACACTACGGTCTGCTCCTCCTGCGCTGTCATGTCCCAGCGCTCCATGCTGATGTTTCTTCGCATGTTCTTCGCCTGCGTCTTCATATTTTCAGGATGTCACTTTGTGTTACCTTTATAATTGCAGGATAATTACAGTTTTAATTTATTCTATTATTAGGTTAGCCGCCACATCCGAGGCTCTGTTCCCTGACGAGATGATTAAAGATTTGCTATTCAAAGACTTTGCCGCATTTCTCGGGGTTGTAGATCTCGTGTCTTCAGATCTGTACCCACGTCCCGCTAATTTATTTATTCCTAGGATACAGGAACCTATGCATTATTCTATTATGCTCGACAGACTGCTACATCGTCACGCTGCACTCATTGTCTACAGGACTGGCTTGTCGAGGATTTACAGTGACGCAGAAAAGTAGTTGCCCCCTCTAAGACGCCCCCGTTACTTCATCTCTAATCCTTATCCAACGCAAAGTTCTGCAGCTCTCGAATGTACCTTAAATCCTCACCATTTTTCAAAACCTCCGCTTGCTGTCAATAAATTAGAACACTGGTGGCCCCAAGAATCAGCTCCACTGGTGGCCCCAAGAATCAGCTCCACTGGTGGACCCCAAGAATCAACTCCACTGGTGGGCACCAAGAATCAGCCCCACTTGTGGCCCCAGGAATCATCTCCACTGGTGGCCCCATGAATTAACTCCACCAGTGACCCCAAGAATCAACTCCACTGGTGGGCCCCAAGAATCAATTCCACTGGTGGGCCCCAAGAATCATCTCCACTGGTGGGCCCCAAGAATTAACTCCACTGGTGGACCCCAAGAATATACTCCACTGTGGACCCCAAGAATCATCTCCACTTGTGACCCCAAGAATCAACTCCACTGGTGGACCCAAGAATCATCTCCAGTGGTGGGCCCCAAGAATCAGCTCCACTGGTGGCCCCAAGAATCAACTCCACTGGTGGACCCAAGAATCATCTCCACTGGTGGGCCCCAAGAATCAGCTCCACTGGTGGACCCAAGAATCATCTCCACTGGTGGGCCCCAAGAATCAACTCCACTGGTGGAGCCCAAGAATCAACTCCACTGGTGGCCCACGAGAATCATCTCCACTGTTGGCCCCAAGAATTATCTCCACTGGTGGCCCCAAGAATCATCTCCACTGGTGGCCCAGAATCATCTCCACTGGTGGGCCCCAAGAATCAACTCCACTAGTGGGGCCCAAGAATCATTTCCACTGGTGGGCCTTAAGAATCAACTCCACTGGTAGGCCCCAAGAATAAAATCCACTGGTGGCCCCAAGAATCATCTCCACTGGTGGCCCCAAGAATCATCTCCACTGGTGGACTCCCAGGAAATCAGCTCCACTGGTGGCCCAAAGAATAAATGCCACTGGTGGGCCCCAGGCATCCCAGTCTGACACTGCCATCAGAACAGATGGGGAGATTTATGCTGCTGGGGTGTTCATTTAGGCCGTGTTCACACGGCTTATTCACGGCGGATTTGTGAGCCGGATTGCGCTTGCAAATCCGGTGTGAATAAGGGGCGGGATAGGGGCGGGGCCGGAGCGCGGCGGGGGTGCCGCTCCCCGGCCTCATAGACTGTCATTATCTACGGCGCGTCCGCGCCGTAAATGATGTGCATGTCACTTTCCCCCCCTCCCCCCCGGCGGATTCGCCGAGCGGGGAGGAGCGACGGAATCCACTGTTCTCTATGGCCTCGTTCACATGGCTTATTTGCCGCGTATTGGCGCCGTACTGCGCGCCGGATTTGCGCTTCAGTACGGCGCCAATCCGCGGCAGCAATTACGGTAATCCACTGCTCTCATAGAGAACAGTGAAATCCGTCGCTCCTCCCCGTTCGGCGAATCCGCCGCGGGGGGAGAAAGTGACATGCACATTATTTACGGCACTTACGCGCCGTAAACAATGCATTGTCTATGGGGTCGGGAGCGGCGCCCCCGCCGCGCTCCGGCCCCGCCCCCGTCCCGCCCCTTATTCACGGCGGATTTGTGCGCTCAATACGGCGCACAAATCCGTCGGGAACAAGCCGTGTGAACACGGCCTATGAGAGCTGTGGATTACCGTAATTACTCCGACGGATTGTCGCCGTACTGCAGCGCAAATCCGGTGTGGAGTACGGCGCCAACCCGCAGCAAAAAAACCCGTGTGAACGAGGCCTTAGAGGATGGATGCAATCGTAGCACACCCTTAGCTGTGAGTTTTTAGGGTTTTACAGTTTTTCTCCTTCTGGATATAAGGGGATGTTGACACTTTTTTTTAAATAAGTTTTTGGATACGTTTTCTTTCCGAAAAATGTATTTAAAAGCGCTGCATAAAAAACATCCAACACCCACCCAACGTGTGCTGTGTGTATGGAAGTGTTTTTGCAGCAGCAGGATCGCACCCTATAGTTTTAAACAGGCGTCTGCTGCGTGAAACGGATCAAGAATTGACATGACAGTTCTCTGAACGGATCTGAAAGATGCAAGTAAAACGTGTATTGTCTGAACGCTGATGCTTTTTACATTGAAAGCTATTTAAAATTACACTGCTCACTGTTGGATGAGTCTTTGGGTCCGTTTAGGGTTTGAAACAAGGATCCAAACACGCATCTAAGAAACGCCGTGTGAACATCTCCAAGATGTTTCAATTCACTGACAACCGGCAGAGATGGAGAAAAAAGTTCATTAAACGATTGCTGGAATCCCCCTTTAAGAAAAGAAGCAGTAAGCGTTGGATTCTATAGATGCAGGATTCTCTGCAGTCTGTGATATCGGGCGCTTTGATGCCATCCACACACAGCTGTCGTGCACTATGAGCTGTATCATTAGTTCATACACGGGGAGATCAGTGATTTGTGCTTCGCACTGATCCTGCCGACAACTGATGGATCAAAAATAGCCGTCCCCGCGCGCTTGCGCCTCTCCTGCGTGATTCACAAAGGCTGCTGAATGCGCGGAGCTGTGTAATGTATACGTTCTGTACCCGCCGCCGATTTGTCATCTCTTTTGTTACAATCAGAATACAAATCCAGCAGTTAGTGGCTGTAATTATACAAAATCACCAGGAGGAAGAAGACGAGCATGGGAGGGAAGGGCGCGCTGAATATTCTATATGTGGCCAAACGGGGGCTGGAACGTCACCTAACACTGAGGTCACGTAGCGGAAAAAAGATGCTGATAAATATGCGCATATTTCAAAGGAAAACGTGCGAAATTCATTTGTTTTTCATGCATTTTTACCTGTTTTTTTTTTCCTTGATGCATTTTTCACGTGTATTCTGGTGAATATATGCAACAAAAAATACAACAAAATATACGTGGAATTAGTGCGGTAGAGATTGCAAAATGAAGCGCATAAAACAAATGCTTACACACCAATAACAGCGTGCACAACGCCTAGATAAACGCACTATGGGCGACATGGAAATTCGGGGCTGCACCAGTAGTCTGGTGTCCTTTCAGCCCAAAAATTGGCACAGCCCTGTTCTCTAGATGTATGAGCAGGCGCACTCCAAAAGTAAGCGCCCACAGCACTTTGTAATGCGCCCAAGATTTGGGGGCGTTCTGAGGGCGTCGTACCACAACCGTATGATTCTACAAATTTATGACTGTAGGACGGCAAAACTGGTCACATTACTGCTGGAACAGCCAGACCAAGGTAAAATTAGTCTAAGGCTATGTTCACACGGGGTAATTTCGGCGCGCATTTGCGCTCTAATACGGACGAGATGCGCGCCGAAATTATGGTAATCCATAGCTCTCATAGAGAACTATGGATTATGCCTCCTCTCCCCGATCGTATAGTTGCGGCGAATACGCCCGCCGAGGTGAAAGCCCCCCCCCCCCCCCGCCACGAGTAATGAATATTAATGGAGCCGGAGGGCTGCCGCCCCCCACGCCTCGGGAGTATGTAAGATTAGCGCGAGCTCCCGAAATACATGATGTACTGTGGCGCATACAGTACATCGTGTGAGAATAGCCTAAGAGCTGTCGTGGTGGAACTTGAATGCGTCAAATCTATGACCCGCTGTAGAACAGGTCCGTACATTTTGGCCCATTCTAGCTATTTAGCCCCGGCCTCTATGTGCCTGGATCATATGTGTCGCCCTACGTGCCTGAATGATGCCTGTTCCCATAGAAAACAACAGGAGACGTTTGATGGGTTTTTGTTGAGTCCTTTTGTCCATAAAATCCTCCGGCCCCTTTCGACAGCTCCGCAGAAACTCCCACTTCTGGGTAAGGTTTACTTCATTCTCGCCCCAGAAAATCGGAAAAATTGTCAATTATGGCTTAGGCTGAGTACACATCAGATTTGTGACGTCTGTTTAGTGTGTACGCCGGGGCATGCGCTCAACGTATCCTGGCCCGACGACTGCCAAAAGTGCATCCCTTTGGTCTCCATTTGGCCGGTACATGTCTGTATACTTCAAAAACCCTATTTAGAAAACCGCAGGAGCCGACGCTATTCTGTGCAACAGCAGTAGGTAGAATACGTCTCTGTTTTTTACATTGGGACCCTATGGGTGATGATCACTGCTTGACATCTGTTGGAGGCATCCGTTTACCGTATACAACCCGGCATGTAAGTTAAACGGAAGCCACGAATGCTGTGTGTATCAAGCCTTATGGCCAGTTCACTGATTTCAGCCGTTCTGCGCGCTGTATTTGCGCTGCAGTACGGCTGAAATCCGTCTCTGTCATTACGGTAATCCATAGTTCTGATAGAGAACTATGGATGCCGTCTCTCCTCCCCGCTCGGCGGATTCGAAAGTGACATGTAAACTATTTATGGCGTGTACGCACCGTGAATAATGACTTTCTATGGGCCGGCGAAATGCCGGCCCCCCCGCCCCCGCAATTACGTCGGCTAAAAGCCGTGTGAACTGGCCCTTAGACCAGATACACACCATGGGGCGGATTTATCAAGGCAGTTGCGGCAGAATTCTGGCACAATTTGCACCAAACATAATGTCCAACAAGCTTTTTGCCACATTTACTATGTGTTTTAGACAGTTTCAGATGCTTCTGTGCCTTGTCCGGCAAAGGGGGCGTAACCTCGTAAAAGGGGAGTGGTTTCATGCAAAAGGGGGCATGGCTTAAATGCACCAAAAGATGCGCCAGATTTTTGTCGCAGTTTCTGGCGTAAAAGTAAGCCAACTTATAGGTAGTACAAACTTTGGGTATGTTCACACGATGTATTGCAGCACGTACAGTACGCGTCGGGAGCTCGTGCTGCTCAGCGCGTACTCCCGCAGCCCGCCGGCTCCATACACATGTATTACTCGTGGCGCGTATTCGCCACAAGTAATTGACATGTCACTTATCTCCCCGCGCGTACAATACGATACATTCTATGAGAACTATGGATTACCGTAATTTCGGCACGCATCTCGCCCGTATTAGAGCGCAAATACACAGCGAAATGCGCGCAGAAATTTCCCCGTGTGAACATACCCTTAGACTAGACAGTTCTAACCTGTGCCAGATTTATCAACACTATGATAAATGTGGCACATTGTAAGACTGTATGGTCTAACTTTACGTTGTCTAAGGCTATGTTCACACGGCTTATTGCCGGCGTAATTGCGGGGACGGATTTCGCACGCAATTACGCCGGCAGCTCGCTGGCCCCATAGACAACCATTATCCACTTATCCCGCCTGGATAATGTGCAAGAGACGGAATCCATAGTTCTCTATGAGAACTCTGGATTACCGTAATGACTGGGACGGATTTGCGCCGTATTTCGCGCAGTACAGCGCAAATTACGGGCTGAAATCCATCCCAAAATAAGCCGTGTGAACATGGCCTAAGAGTTAGACACTATTGATAAATCCGCCCCCATGTTTCTGGCTTACCCTTTAACGCCAGGTCATATATGGTAAATGGATGACTCTGATAGACAGCAAGTAGTGGCATTCATCACCCATGGGATTCTGTTGTAAAAAAAACGTATGTGTCTAGCATATACATTTTTTAAATAATGCCATTGTATAGAATAGCATAAACACCTGCGCTTTTCTATACTGCTTTTTTCTTGCAGTATTTATACGCGTTCCGTCCAAACGGAGGACAAAAGAATGCACTTTTGGCTTCTGTCGGGCCATGTAATCCTATGGATACATTTAAAGGGAATGTGTCATCAAAA
This sequence comes from Phyllomedusa bahiana, assembly GCA_025379985.1. Taxonomy (NCBI): domain Eukaryota; kingdom Metazoa; phylum Chordata; class Amphibia; order Anura; family Hylidae; genus Phyllomedusa; species Phyllomedusa bahiana. The sequence goes on from JAODAL010057600.1 coordinate 14,994, forward strand.
ATGACTTATTGTTTAACTCACATTTTTATGTTAAACACATTTTGTAGGAATTTTTGGTTATGTTTTTTTTTAATTTTCCATCACTTTCAATATTTTTTTTAATAATTCTTAAGTCCTGCAGTTTTCACTTTGACCACTAGGCCTAATAATAGTCTGACACTTCCTGTTCTATTTAGAGAGCTTTTCAGCAGTGCTCATTATCAGTAAAAGCAGGGTCAAACTGAAAGGAGACACCAATGTGTACAGATAACACAGAATCCACCCGTCACAAGAGGAGATGTCACAGCTCCCCCTCTCCCCTCCCTTCACAGTGAAAACTGTCCTATACAAGTCTATGGGACCGAAACTGTCTTAAGAATCCTATGTGCATGAAGCTGCTGTAAAGTATCTCTCTGACTGCTGTTAAAGCAGTGCAAGCAAGAATGTCTTCCCCACAATCATATATAGACGGCCAAATAGAGAAACCTACAATCAGGAAATAAAAACGACCGAGAGGAAAAGAATATGGATCAGGGGCTTGATTTAATAAGTAAAAAAAAAAAAAAACATTGGCGACATATTCCCTTTAAGGTATGTGTCCAGAGCTTTGCCAGTGTACATGCTACAAGTAGACCATAAACGTGGTGTGTACTGAGCCTTAGATACACCAGCACAGTGTTATGATCAGCAGTCAGCTAGGTTCCTATGTTAAGTCTGACTTCTCCTGTGAGTTTTGTTTGGGGTGGTTGCATTGTAACTGCTCATGTGATTTGGATATCAGATGACCATGTGGTGCAGCCTTTGCTCGTTAACAGACTAATTGCCGGCCTCTCTACAAAGCTCCTGGCTTTGCTGCATGAGGGGCTTTGTTAGTGCTGTTGGTTTTTGTGCAGAGCCCTTGGCTCATGGCAGGTTATTGCCGTCCATGATCTAGTCCAGTTGTGGTTTCTTGTGTAATTTCTGTTTGGTCAAGTCCTAGTGTCTTGTAAGGTTTTTGTTTCTGCTTTGCCATGTCCATGGAGTTGCTGGGTCCTGTCGTTCATTTCTGTTTCAGGGTCAGGTGTAGCTTAGGGACAGTTTTGTGGAAAGCTTTGAGGTCTCTTTCAGGCATAGAGGTTCTGGTGGCATGGGCATTGAGATTTAGTGTCTGTTATGACTGTTTCCTGGATTTTGTTCATACACGGAGTCTCCACCAAGTCTGCACCTGTCACCATCTGTCTGCTGTCCATTGGCTGAACCATCTAGCGGTGAGTCTATCCTCATTTTGATTGATACATGCTTTGTATGGCTTGTGACTGGTTTGCTTCCCAGTTTGGCTTTCTTATGACTTGGAGGCCACCAGTGTTTTAAGGGCGCTTTAACACATTGTTTTCGATGTGTGTTTTTTTTTTTTTTTTTTATGCGTTTTTGTGCAGGAAGGCATAGCTATTGTTGTACATTGCTGCACAAAAGTCATGGCAAAAAACGTGATTTTTACCGTGATTATTGCCATGATTTTTGTGCAGCATTAATTGCTGTGCCTTCTTGCACAAAAAACGCATTTAAAAAAGCATCAGAAATGCACTGTGTGAAAGCACCGTAAGGCTATGTTCACACGGCTTATTCACGGTGTAATAGTGGAACGGATTTTGCTCGCAATTACGCCGTGTGCTCCAGAGCAGGGGGGGAGGGGAGCGGCAGCTCACCAGCCCCATAGACATTCATTGTCCACGGCGTGTATCCAGCCGGGATAATGTGCACGTCACTTCTCTCCCCGCTCGCTGTATTTTGCGAGCGGGGAGAGGAGACGAAATCCATAGTTCTCTGAGAGCTGTGGATTACCGTAATGCCTGGGACTGATTTCACCCGTAATTCACGCAGTACGGGGCAGGATATGTCCCAAAATAAGCCGTGTGAACATTGCCTAAGACTCTGAAGCAAGTACTAAACATCTTAGGCTTAGATACATGGACACAGTATCACATGATAGGCTTGGCTATGCTAGTTTGGTAACCCTTATTATACATATGCTTAGTTACACTGACTCAGCAGCCGGTATCACATATAGTATTGGCCACATTTGCTTAGACCTTATTCCACATATGATCAGACGGAATTGCATTGAATACATTGACTCAGCGTACACTCTTGCAGATGACTGGGTTAGATGCATTGACTTGGCAGACAGAATACATACTAGGCTTGGATACCTTGATGCGGCAGGATTCACATGTGATTATTAGATACCCTGACTTGGTGCACAGTATCCTACATGGTAATAAACCTCCTTGGCTACACTGGCTCTGTTCCTGTGAGTTATGCAAGTGCTGTGTGAGTGGCTTTGGTTACAGTAAGGACGCATCAAACACAATGGGAGAATTCTGCATTTTCTGCTGTTACGCTAGAAATGTCATGATTAATGGATTCCATGATGACTAAATCTTCAGGTAAATGGAGTCCCTGCCGTATAATGGATTCAGGCGCGATACCTGGAGCACATGCCTGAGTCATAGCTCTCACCATGTGCGTAGTAGCAGCCTCCAAAGTGCAATGAGAAGTGCGGAGGAGGCTGCTCTGATACTCTACAGTGGTAGATACACAGCAGTGACTGAGCGCCGTCACATCTAGCTGTTGTCAGATCCAGTTGTAGGATTCTTCAATAGTTTCCTCTTCTGCTTATCTTGTCTCCTCTTACTGTAAAGAACCCTTACCTACAAATATGTATTGCACTTTCTTCCATCACACAATGTCTGTTTTTTTTGGCCGCCTTTGCATTGACTAAGTTAAAAGGCACATTAACAATTTTTTTTCACATTGGGATAAGTAATATCTGACTCTTACATGGATCTCTTAATTGGGTAGTTGGTTTCAGATCTATTTTAGGTTGCCCTGTGTACATGACTCCCTGGCTTGTCTGAATTCTCAACTGAGCTCTGATAGCGGCAGTAAAAGGCTTGCCTGATGGTTCTTCGTGGCTGGCTATGGGCTGAAGTGTAAGGCTATGTTCACACGGCGTAATTGCGGCGCTCTAATACAGGCAAGATGCATGCCAAAATTACGGTAATCCATAGTTCTCATAGAGAACTATGGATTACGCCTCCTCTCCCCACTCGTACAATACGGACTCATTGTATGTGTGGGGAGACAAGTGACATCAATTATTCGCGGCGAATATGTGCCGCGAGGAATGAATGTCAATGGGGCCGGCGGGCTGCACGGTGTACACGCGTATTAGCGCGAGCTCCCGAAACACACGATGTACTGTACACACTGCAGTACATCGTGTGAACATACCCTAAGGGTTATCAGCCGCACATAAGTGACCAACACCCCAATGCAGAAAGGTTACCTATTCCTCTATATATTACTCTAGTCATTGCCTTTTTGATCTAGTGCAATCTTTATCCCTGTCCTGAGGGCAGTAGTGATCATGATGACTTTACCCTCTATTTGTAATGAAACTACATAGAGATAAGCACTTGTTGCAGCACCAACCATAAAGTGAGGTTAGTCTGCCCAGCCTTCAGGAGTTTCCTCTTTACATTCGCAGCTAGAAGACAAGATTTTTAATTTCATAGGAGTGGAAATAAAAATATTCTAATCCAGGAATATTGGTTTTAAATACCCCTTTCTGATGGACGTTCCCCTTTCATCACATGACTGTATTTTGGTTTTTTACCAACACCTGACACTAAATAGCCTAAAGGGGTTGTCTCATTTCAGTCAATGATATCACAAGGCATTATGGGAAAGGAGCTGAGAAGCTCAAGCGCCCTCTATTGGATGTAACAAATCCTCAATTTGCTTTTGACCCACTGGGTCTTTGGAAAGCAAAAGGGATATTAGCCAAGCCAGCGTCACCCATCTGTATACAGCTGTTTCGGGGTGTTTGCCCCCCTGTCAGTGCTGAGCAGAGCAATGCTGGCTTAGCTGAGTGGGAGGCAATGAGTGGCTCAGATTCAGACAATGATGGCATATTAGGGAGAGGTGGTCGCCCATAGATTTGTATGGGAGTTCAGAATATAACTGAGCGCCGATGCGCTGCTGTATTTGGAACACCCATTAACTTCAATGAGAGAGTCCCAACCACCTTTTGGTTCAGAACAGAGGTTTTGGGGCTCGATTAGGAGATAAGTGCGAGTCCCATCAACAGGGCCGCCATCCGAAATTTCAGGGCCCCATACAGCTGAAACGTCTGGGCCCCTCTTCCCCATAAACCCCACTTGTAGTGGGCCCCCTTCATTCACTGGGCCCCGTACAGCCGTACCCCCTGTACTGCCTTTACGGCGGCCCTGCCCATCAATATATGTAGTAAGATCCTTTTTAACTCCTACTTAACTAGAGGAGACTTATGACCACGTTCACATGTTGGCTTTTTCTAAATGGAGAAATCTGACATGGAGGCTGAAATCTGAGGCGCTACCCTTGGCTTTTCCGCTGTTGATTTTAATTTTTCAGAGGCGGCATTCAATGCTAGTTTTGCTGTAGTTTAGCCCCTTTTAAATGTCGTGTGAATGTGGCTTTATAGTTGGTCAAGATGTTATTTTATCACAGGTTTAAATTGATAAAAAAGGACTTTCCTTTGCAGCTGCTGCTTGGCATTGAGTGCTCCTACTCAATCAGTATTTCTTTCCCTTTTTTGCTTACTTTACAGGGACAGCTAATCAGACTACCCTGCTGCTGACCCGCAGAGGAATAATTATACAGTTTTTTGGAGGAAACTTGAAGGATGGAGATAATACAAAACCCACAAATTAGTCTAAACCGTAGTTTGTACGCTCCTCGCCCCCCAGGTGCCCGGTTTGTACGCTCCTCGCCCCCCAGGTGCCCGGTTTGTACGCTCTCGCCCCCCAGGTGCCTTTTTGTACGCTCCCGCCCCCCATGGCCCCGTTTTGTAAGCTCCTCGCCCCCCAGGTGCCCTGTTTTTCCGCGCCTCCCCCCCCAGGTGCCCTGTTTTTACGCTCCTCGCCCCCCAGGGGCCCGGTTTTTAAGCACCTCGCCCCCCCAGGTGCCCGGTTTGTACGCTCCTCGCCCCCCGGTGCCCGGTTGTACGCTCCTCGCCCCCCCAGTGCCCGGTTTTTACGCTCCTCCCCCCCCCCCAGGTGCCCGTTTGTACGCTCCTCGCCCCCCCCAGGTGCCCGTTTGGTTCGCTCCCCCCCCCCCCCGGGTGCCCGGTTTTTTACGCTCCTCGCCCCCCCCAGTGCCGGTTTTTGTACGCTCCCTCGCCCCCCAGGTGCCCGGTTTGTTACGCTCCTCCCCCCCCCCAGGTCCCCGGTTTGTACGCTCCCTCGCCCCCCCCCCAGGTGCCCGGGTGTACGCTCCTCGCCCCCCCCCAGGTCCCTTGTACCTCCTCGCCCCCCCCCGGTGCCCTTTGTACCCCTCGCCCCCCCCCCCGGGTGCCCGGTTTTACGCTCCCGCCCCCCCGGGGGCCCGGTTTGTACGCCCGCCCCCGGGGCCCGGTTTGTCGCTCCATCTTGGGTTTTCCAAAAAACCCAAATATCAAGCGCAGATATAAATATTTAGCAGATAACACTGAAACATTTCCACAGTTCTTGGTTATTCTGATCGTCTAAGCAAAGATTGGATTTGTCTGTGTTCAAGAGCCCTTAAAAGGCAATTTAATTGCTGGAGAATTGAGGACACCTATGTACACACTCGACGTGCCCAGCGATGAATGCAGATGAGATGGCGGGTGATGAGTTTACTTGTCCTCTTGATTGGAGTCAACAGGTGGCACCAGCAATAAGTTTCCAAAATTTGCCCAATTCCCCCGGGGGTTTGGTGTCATCTTTTCACACTTGGAGGCTCCTGTTAGACGTTTGTTCCTTAGTATCCAGAGCAGTGGGAAAAACAAAATTTATTGCATTTTTTAAAAAATTAGTTCTCAGGGGGGGGGGGGGGGGGGGGGGGGCGGGGGGGGGGGGGCGGGGGGGGGGGGGGGGGGGGGGGGGGGGAAAAAAAAAAAAAAAAAAAAAAAAAAAAAAAAAAAAAAAAAAAAAAAAAAAAAAAAAAAAAAAAAAAAAAAAAAAAAAAAAAAAAAAAAAAAAAAAAAAAAAAAAAAGGGGGGCCCTTTTTTTAAGGCATTACCCACAAATTTTCCTGGTTCAAAATTTGTCCTTTTAAGGGTTTTAAAACAATTTTTTCCAAAAAAATTTTAAGGGGGTTTTCTCCCGTTACATTTCCTTTAAACCCCCTTTCCCTTTACAATGGGGGTTTCCCTTTTTAAACCCAAAAACCCCCAACACTTTATAAAAAGTCAAAGGGTCTGTCCCGTTCCACTTCCCTTCCCAAAACACTTTCCATAGAAGTCAAAGGGGTTTTCCCCCTTTTACAGGGTTCCCATTTCCCCCCAACACTCCCATTGAAAATCAATGGGTTGCTCCTTTTTCACAGGTTTTTTACCCACAACACTTTCCCCTAGAAGTCAATGGGGGTTTCTCCTGTTCACAGGTTCCCTTTCCCACAAAAACTTCCAATTTGAAGTTTAATGGGTTGTCCCGTTCACAGGTTCCCATACCCACAACACTCCTTTCCCTAGAAGTTTAATGGGTCTGCCCCCTGTTCAAAAGGTTTCCCATACCCACAACACTCTTTCCATAGAAAAAAAATGGGTCTGGCCCCGTTCACAGGTTTTATGTCCATGAAGTGCCTGTAAAGATCTCTCTAAATGTTCAAAAAAGCTTTAAAAAAAACCCGTCTGTTTAGGATTATGGTTTGGGGGCCAACCCGAAGTGAAACACTACAATTTAAGGAGAGCTTGACATATTTATTAATTTGCAAATGTTTTCTATCCTAAATCATGATTATTCCCCTTTCCCAATTTCTGAGATAAAAAGATAGAGGGATATGGGAGAGCAGGCTGACTGCCCTTGTTGGACCTATGGGGAAAACTTGGTGGAATTTTTTTCAAAAAAGCTGCTTAAACCTGTAGGCTTAGTCGATAGCTGTCCTTGTTGCTGATGGCTCCACCCCACTCAGAGGCCCAAAAAACTGGCCGAATTTATTTGTTCCCCCAAATTTTTGCAAAAAAAGGGTTTACGGAAAAAACCCTTTTAAAAATTAAGAAACTTAACCCCCCCCCCCCCCCAGAAAAAAGTGCTACCTTTTTCGACATTGCAGCTATGCTTCTTTTGAGTGAAATTTAAAGGGCCCGTTCACACGGTTATTTTGGCCCCTGATTGGCGCCGTACTCCCCGGCCGGGTTTGCGCTGCGTACCCGGGGCCAATCCCTTCCCCCAAATTTCGGTAAAACCATGCCCTTTAGAGGGGAAAAGTGGAAAACCGTCGCTCCCCCCCGGGTTGGCGAAACCGCCGGGGGGGGAGAAAATGACATGCACATTATTTTTCGGGCGGGAGCCGTAGATAATGGGAAGTCTATGGGGCCGGGAGGGGGGGCCCCCCCGTTTCCGGCCCCCATTTTCCCATTCCGGGGGATTTGTGAGGGGAATACGGCTCACAAAAAACCGTTTTGGAATAAACCGGTGAACCAAAGGGCCCAAGGCCAGGCAGGGGGACAGCTTAGGGGGTGCAGAGGTAGCGTCCCCACTGGGCATGAAGCCCAAAGGGGGGCCCCAAAAGGGCCCCTTTTTCCACGCATTTAAATGGCACATCCTAGCTGAGGGGGGCAATTTC
>JAODAL010057601.1:0-22582 GCA_025379985.1 Phyllomedusa bahiana
GGGGTCGCCGGGTTCTGCATCATGGCCGCTAGTGGTCGATACCGGGCTCTGCTGGGCGAGGGCCGTCGTGACGCCCGGAATGGGGCAGAGGTCCCCCTGGGGGAATCCATGGCCAGTCTGTACTGTAACGGAGGAGTGGACCCTGGACCAACGAAAGCGATGATAGTAACCACACCAGGGAAGGAGTCAAGTACCCCCTTTTTTCACCAGACCCGCCGCAAAGCGGATGGACTTGCTGCGGCTGGGGCTACCAGGTCGTTCCCCCCTGACGTACTTGCTTGCATGGCGGCCGGGTACACGTGGGTAAAATCGAATCCGGGGGCGTAGTCGGGACAGGGAAGGTCGGGGCAGGCGGAAGGTTCGTGGTAAGGCAAGCAACTCGGGGCGGGGCGGCAAACGGGAAAAGGCAGAAAAAGGGGGGGGGGACTGGAACGGGAAATCAGACGAACTCAAACACTCAAAACGCTCCAAAAAACACACCACAACGGCACGATGCTAGGGACTCAACCATATAAGGACCGGGGCCGTCAATTAACCAAATTTAAAGGCGCGCGGGCCCCTTTAAATCCGGACCACCGTCGCGCGCCGCCTTAACGGGGGTTTTATGCCGCGGGGGCTGTCAGAGCTGGAGACGGGAGGGGGGGACGGGAAAAGGGGGGTTTTCCAGCCCTAAGCAGAAGGGCCCCAGGCTGCGGGCAGCCGCAGACCCCGTGCCAACCCCGTGCGCACGGGGGGACGGCCGGGGCGCGCTGGCGCCGGCCCCCGTGACACTTTTTTTTTATTTACATTTTAAACCCAGTCCGGGTCGAATCCCCCGGATCCCCCCTCCTTGCAATTCATAGTGAGAGCTCATTTACATTCTGTACACCCCCATCGATTCCGGAGCTGTGCTCTGACAGATTGGGGGCCATAGCTTTTTTGTCTCCAAACCTACAAAAACGACTGCAGAAATTTGTAAAATAGAAAAACAAGACAGTTTTGCCCTGTGCCTAACTCTTCTGCAACACCAATCTTTTCCGTTTTAGAAAGCTTAATACATTCCACTGTGAGAGATCAGTGCTCTCTAGATTAAATTCACCCTGTGGTATGTATACAGCTCTTATAAAATAAGATGCATAAGAGAGACACAGTGAAATGGGGACTAAAAGGGGGAGGGGGAGTGGGGGGAGTCTCAGGCCACATAAAGGGGGGATGATTAATCCACTGGGAGGGAAAGAAACGCCCCCACAGACTGAGAAGCTAAGGAGTGTAAATCAGCCAACTAAGGAAGCGAACTCCCTTTAACCCCCCGGCCCTAAATGGCCAAAATGCCCACAACATTTTTTTAGTTTTTCCCTATGCCTTCTACAATCAAAGCTTTTTTATTTTTTTTCAATGATGCAGTTGTATGAGGCCTGGTTTTATGCAGCAGAAGTTTTTTAAATTGTTTTTCTAAATTTTTTTTTAACCATTCATATCACACTAAAAAAAGGTTTTTAATTCTAAGGTTATTCGCCAGGGATACCAATAAGTTGTTTTTTTGGGAATTTTTCATGCAGGGTTTGCACAATTATTTTTTATTAAATATTTATTTTTATTTTGTTTTTTTTGTTTTTTCCCAAACTTTTGTTATTTTTAAAAAAAAAAATTCAAATCCCATTAAGGGATAATTATTGTGCAATTTGTTTTTACACTTGGTAATGTATTAGCTGAGCTCTATGATATGCAGGGTTATATGATAGAGGAGAGAAGCTGAGCTTTGTGATATATAGGGTTATGGGATACAGGAGAGAAGCTGAGCTTTGTGATATATAGGGTTATATGATAGAGGAGAGAAGCTGAGCTCTATGATATAGAGGGTTATATGATAGAAGAGAGAAGCTGAGCTCTGTGTTTGTATAGGGTTATATGATAGAGGAGAGAAGTTGAGGTCTGTGATGTATAGGGTTATATGATAGAGGAGAGGAGCTGAGCTCTGTGATATATAAGGTTATATGATAGAGGAGAGAAGCTGAGCTCTTTGATATATAGGGTTATATGATAAGGAAGAAGCTGAGCGCTGTGATATATAGGGTTTTATGATAGAGGAGAGAAGCTGGGGCGCTGTGATATATAGGGTTATTATGAGAGAGAGAAGCTGAGCTCTGTGGTATATAATGTTATATTATAGAGGAAGAGCTGAGCCGGTGATATATAGTGTTATATGTTTGAGGAGAGGAGCTGAGCACTTTTGATAAAAGGGTATATGTTTAGGGGAAAGAGGAGCTGTGCTCTGTGATATATAGGGGTATATGATGGAGGAGAGAAGCTCAGCTCTGGGATATACAGGGTTATATGATAGAGGAGAGAAGCTGAGCTCTGGATATATAGGGTTATATATAGAGTAGAGAAGCTGAGCTGTGATATATAGGGTTATATGATAGAGAGAGAGAAGCTGAGCCCCTGTGATATATGGGGTTTAAATATGATAGAGAGAGAAAGCTGGCTGTGTGATATATAGGGTTATATGATAGGGGAAAGGAGCTGAGCTCTGTGATATATAGGGTAATATGATGGGGGAGAAAGCTCAGCTCTTTTGATATACAGGGTTATATGATAGAGGAGAGAAGCTGGCTCTGTGATGTATAGGGTTATATGATAGAGGGAGAGAAGCTGAGCTTCTGATATATAGGGTTATATAATAAGGAGAGAAGCTGAGCTCTGGATATTGGGTTATATGATAGAGGAAAGAAGCTGAGTCTGTGATATATAGGGTTATATGATAGAGAAGACAAGCTGAGCTCTGTGAAATATAAGGTTATATAAATAGAGAAGAAAAAGCTGAGCATCGCCCATCAGATACGCAAAAATCTTCAGAAAGTGTCAATAAGACATGACCACTGAGTCAGACACTTTAGCCTAAACAGGCCAGCAGGGGCACCCCCAAGTACATTGACTGTATCGGGGAAAAACGTGTAATCATATAAATTTTCACATGTGTTGCAGCTAGTAAAAAGTCTCCGGCTTCAAAACACTGGTGACATATGACAGAATGAGATTGAAGCACTAAAAACAGACTGTGCTCTCATCGTGTTTTGCATCTATTTTTTAATATGCAAATCCAGAATGTCGCCGGAATTTATTACAGCATTTCCTCTGTGCCCGTTAACTTTTTCCTTTGCCCTTACATCTAATAAAAATATAAAGAGCTCAGCAATGGAAAAACAGAATTAAAAAAAATCTCTGGGTTTTTTTTTTTAAATTTTTAAATGAGCCAGCAAATGCCAAAGTGTTACCATCCCTCTTTCCCCTTTTATTGGGCCCAAAGCATGTTATTGGGGCCTTTCCAACTTTTTTCTTTTCCCTTTCTCCATTTTTTTGGTTTTATTTGCATCAAAAAAAAATGTGACCCCCCTATTTCTAAAAAATGAAAAAAGTCATACACCAAAACTCCAACCCAGGCACGGCAAAATTTTTAATGATTAGCATTGATATGCATGCACCAGACGTCACGTCAATTTTTCAATGCAAGGAGACAAGACACAATTTTGACAGGTTTGTTCATTCATTCGCACTTTTCACTGATTTAATGCCCTTAAAACAGCGGGAGGCGCCCCTTTTTTGAATTCGCCCTTGAGTCTTAGTAGAAAGTGTCTACAGTAACCTCTTCACACGGCTTAAAAGGAAGTTTTAGCCGACGCGTCCATTTGGCCTCAGTACGGCTCCCAATTCGTCCCAGCTATTACGGTAATCCAAGTTTTCAAGAAAACTATGGATTCCGTCTTCCTACCGCTCCGAAACCGCCGGGCGGGGGAAAAAAGTGACATGGAATTATTTAATGACAGCTATGAGGCCGGGGAGCTGCCTCCCCCTGCACGGCCCGGCGTAATTGCGGGGAAACCCGGGCCCCCCAAATTTACCCGGCAATAAACCTTTGTAAACCCGGGCCTAAGGGTTGTTCACCGGACAGTGAAAAATACTGACCGTTATTTGAACTTTTTTTTGGGGCCGGGGAAACCGGGTGCCGGGGGGGCTTTTCTCCAGGGTTTTGCGGAGAAAAAAAAAACCCCCCTTCACAAAAACATGAAAAAATTTTTGGGGCAAGTTTTTTTTATTTTTTGGGGGTTTTTTTCAAATTTTGGTGAAAAATACTGACTTTTCATTTTTTGTGAGGATTTCCAGTCCTCTTTTTTACTTTGGGATTTTTTTTTTTTTTCCTATGTTCTTTTTCCGCCCAAAAAAAAACGGGCGGAAGAAAAGAAAAAATGTTTTTATGTTTTTTTGGACTGCCAAATTTTGAAAAAAAAGTCCCGGGGGAAAACCCATGGGAGTTTTGGGGCAGCTTTGCGGGTTTTCCATTAAGGCCATTTTAAAAATTGTCACCGGGGTTTAAAAGACGGTTTTCGGTTTTGAAAAAACCTCTGAAAAACCTGGGGACAACTTTTAAAAAATGGACCCCTTTAAAGTTTAAATCCGCAAAAGTGTCCCCCACTGCAAAGGGTTTTCCCCCGGGTGAAAAACCCCTACTGTGGGGGCAAGCCCAAAGGGGATGTACCCCACAAAAACATATTTGAAAAATGTATTTTGGGACCAAGATACATATTTCACAATTCTCCAAATCAAATTTGCATTTTTTTCATGTAAAATTTTCGTACCGGGCGTTCCCCCAAAACCCAATTTCAAATTTTTCATCCTAATTGTATTGGGATTTTTCGGACAAATACAAAAGAAGGGGAAATTGTTTAATTCCTGTTCCATTTTACGCCCTGTAAAATCCCCCTAGGTGACCCAAAGGGGTTTTTATTTTTTTTTAGGCTAAAAAACGAAACCAAATCATACCACCCTTTCTGGTATTTTTTTTATTTTTACCATTAAAAAACACATTGGGGCCAAGTTTTTTATAGGTTTAAATTTTTTAAAAAAAAAAACGTGAAAAAAAGCATCCCGGGGGAAAAAAAGTATCCAAAAAATTTCATCAAATACATTTATAAATACACATTACAGTTTTTGTTTAAAATTTTTGTAAAATTTTTTTCGGCTAAAAAATTTTAGATGCCCGATTTTGGACTGATTTTAGGACGTTAATTTACCCCAAAAAAAAAAAAAAAAACGAATCAGAAAGCCCCCGTTTTGGAAACCCGCCCCTTTGTTGTTGTCCCCTAAGCCAATCAGAGCTCAGCTTTCATTAAACCAAACAAAATTTTTCCCTACAAAGGCCCCTGTATTCTAAAAAAAAGTGGTTAAAAAAAAAACCCCCCGTGAAAATTCATTTGCCCCATCATTTAATTAACAGAATTTTCCAAAATGCAGCTCTCAGAAAAAAAAGCCTAAGAGCGGATTGCTGCAGCCGTCGGGCTCATTTCCCGCCTTTTGTTCCCCGCCCCCTTGATACTTTCAGTTAGAATTTTGTACTCAAAAACCCCCGGGCCCACAAATACATGCCTTTTGGGAAAATGTCAGGGGTTGTAAAATACCAAAATTTATAGGGGGCCCCCTAGCAAAATGAAAGGGGGGCCCCCCACTTCCTAATGCCCTAAAACCAAAAAAGCAGCAAAAAGAAACAAAAAATGAAAAGGTAAAAAAAATACCCAAAACCCCCATAACGGGAACCCAAAAAAAAAGCAACCCCAAGGGGCCCAAAGCCCCCAACAAATTCTGCCTACAAAAAGGGGAAAATTAGGGCCCTGAAAGAAAACTTTCTAGGTCTATGATTCTTTTGTTGCCCATACAACCAATCAGACGTCCCTCTAATTTTTTAAAGCCCTATATCAAATGAGAGGGGGGCGCTGTTGGGGGCAAAGGGAACAAAGAAAACCTAAAAGGCCCAAATAAATTTTCGTTTACATACCTCCCAATTAGAGAGAAAGAAAAGGGACACATCAGGCCACACCCCTAAACCCCCAAAACCCCAAAAAAAGACATAAAACCCAAAACAACCCCTAACCAGGCCCCCCCACTACATAAACCCAAATTTTTAGACAGGCAAAAAGGGGAATTTTCCCGGATTGCTTTGTAAACCAAAAGATGGGGATATTAAGTAAGTTGTTATGAATATAAAAATGAGGGAAGCAATAGATACTTTTTTCAGCAAATAGTCCCGTTTATTGGGTGCAAATCTGTTTCCTAAATGAAAAAGAAGGGACATTTATGAGATTTAAAAGGGACAAGGGTTAAAAAAAAAGGGACTGTCCCTCCAAAAAAAGGGGGCCTTGGGAGGTATTTTATATTTTGTGGCCCATTGTTCTTATACCTGAGTGGGGCCCCCTTCCACCTCTGGAAACCACAACTTTGCTGTTCCCCAAAGGCTATAGGTTTTCGCCCATTTAACACCCTCAATTTAAAAAAATGAAAGACGAAAGCGCTGGGGCTGATGTGTTTTTTAATTTTATGGTGAATTTTGGGGCAATGTTTCAATTTTCAATGCAGCAAACCCCCACAGGGGAAAATTGGGACATTTGGTTAAATTTTCCATTAAAAAACCTCTTAGAATTCTCACTTAAGCAGCACCTCTTCACCTATTCCAACCTCTATAAAAACTTTTCATGGGTGGGGGGGAGTAGAATTTCAAGAAAATAGCTTTGAGGCACCCGTCTCCTAGATCGGAAGGGGGGACCCGAGTTATTAAACCCCGGAGATTGTGCTACGGCCCAAGGGCTTACCCTTTTAGAATTTAAATCCGCAAAATTTAAACTCCTTTCTTTGCACTCCAGAAGAGCAGCTACTGACATGATGCATGATCCTTAGGGGATGCAAAGAATGCAGTTTAATACTTTTTGTTGTGTTTCTATTTTTTTTTTATAGATTTTTCCCTTTTGGGGCCAAAGATTGGTTTTTAAGGGACTAAAGTCAGAAATTTTAACCAAATTTTTTAAATTAATTTCTTTAATTTAAAAAGGTCAATGAGGGGGTAATTTTCAGGGGGGCATTTATTCAAATAAATTTTTTTTTGTGTTTTGTTGTGTATTTCTTTTACCACTTTATTTTCCAGTGTTTTGTAAAAAAAGGTGTTTGACAAATGCTTCTGTATAACTAGTGCTAGGGCTTGGAGTCAACCTTCGGGTGTCAAAAAGCACAGCGGGCGCACCAAGCCCAAACTAGAAATAAGAGACATCTTAAACACCTTTTACTAACACTGGAAAAAAAATAGTAAAAAACACTTGAAACAACACAAAAACACTTTTTTTTAAATAAACACTCCCCAAAGACATTCCTCATTGACAATTTCTCTACCACTGTTTTAAAAACTTTTTTGCGTCCTGAGGACACGAACATAAAATAGTCTTGCAGCCCAGGGATCGAGGACTTTGCCCTAGTCCCCAGACAGCCTCTAAAGCTCAGAAGGGGGGGGCGACGTTCGAGGCAGTTGCGCCAGTCAGCCAGACTGGGCCCCCTGTTTTGGTGGGCCCCCCATAGCACGATACGGCTCTTTTGCCAGTATTTCCAACACGGTAAAATATATGATGGTAAAATTTGGTTAAGGTAACTAAGCACATTTTATTAGGCTTTAAACATCACAGGTTGGGAACAGTCTGCTGAAAATTATTGTGGAAAATGGAAGATCTGCAGGTCCATTTAGAAAGAGTCTGTCATGTGCTAAGCAGTTCTGTTGTTTTTAGTGTTCAGTTAAGAGTTCTGAGTTAAGGATCCAGTTGCAGCAGCAGGGATTAATCTCCCATTTGCCCGGGATAAAGTGACAGCTACAGCTACATCTGCCTGGTAGCTCAAATAAATAAGAGAGAAGAGAAAAAAAAGCAGAGGCAGATAGACAGGAGAGAGAAGAAATGTGAAAGAGAATTTGGAGGAAAGAATGGGGAACTGACCTGAAAGAGAAGACAATAAGGGCTGAGTTAATAGACCACGAATCATACCAAGGGACAATTCCAGTTCTTAGACAGAATTGCTGCCCTGCTGGCAAAGATCTGCAGGAGAGACAGAGAGAAAATGGTCAAGCTTGAGGTATATTCCAGAGAACTGAATGAGAAGCAATTGTGCAAGAGTGGAGAAGTGTGCAAACCCCTGTTATGATATTGTCAACTTGTACAAAGTATTGTGGTACGTGTGACCAGCAGTGAAAAAAGCCTGCAAGATCCCAAGCTGAGAATCCCTGTGTCCTTCTGCGTTGGTGCAATACACCTCCTACCATTCCCACATTGTTAGATCTGAAATCCACACACACCCGCTACCCAGGTGTATCTAGCTGCCCAGCACCTGGGATTTGCACCCCTCACCATTTACCTCCTCCTGCACACTTTACAGGTATTCCAACATGGAATACATGTGAAGAAAATCCACAGCACACCTTTAGATAGCTTTATGTAAGAGATTGATTGAGCATTTTCCACAAAGACATTAAGGGCGACATGTATGAATCTCGCCACTTCGGAGCACAGGTTTTCGCCAGTTTTCCGGCGAAATTTGCGCCTCATGTATGTCAGCGCCGAGGTGTGCTCATACATGCGGTGTAAAGTCCGCCGTGCCTCGCCAGTGTGTGGGGCACAGTGCGGGACTTAGGCGCAGTGCGGGACTGCGCCTAAGATTCAACGCCCGAGGTAGTGCGCTCATACATGCCGTGTAAAGTCCGCCGCGCCACGCCAGTGTGTTAGGCGCAGTGCCGGACTTAGGCGCAGTGCGGAACTGCGCCTGAGATTTACCGTCCGAGGACGTGCGCTCATACGTGAGGGGAAAAGTTCACCACGCCTCTCCAGTGTGTGAGGCGCAGTGCGGGACTTAGGCGCAGTGCGGGACTGCGCCGAACATGTATTCCGATTTGAGACAGGCTGGAAATCAGTGAGAAATCATTAAAGATGTCCGTGCGGCATGGAGTATGAATCAAAAAATCGCCTTTATTAGGTGTAAAACATTATCTGAAAAAAGCTCAAACCTACTAAAAAAATACATAAATAAAATCACTTTCCAAAAATCAAGAACGGCGCTACATCGGGAATTGGGATATTGGAAATTGCCGGGAAATACAGTAATTCAAATTCTATAAGCGCTTCTCATTGGTCGGCAGAAACCAGCCAATCAGAATAGGAGCGACAGGGACCCATTATAACCTATGTAGAAGTATGGACCAATCAAATTCAAAGGCGGGATAGTTCAAAATACAGTAAAAAGGCAGAAAAGAGCTAATAGGTTGAAGTACGGGGGTTGGCAAATCCCGGCCAATCAGAGCGCGAGCTACTTCTCCCATTGTAGTCTATGGACAGATCGGGGCAATGAAATCTCAGCGCCGTGAGCAGGGGAGTTTTATTTAAATAAATTGTTTTTATCAAGTGTAAAACATTATCTGAAAAAGAGCTAAAACCTTCTATAAACAAACAGAAATAAAATCCTTAACAACGTGTTTGTCGCCGTGACCGGCGCAACATCGGGAATTGGGATATTCAAAATTGCCGGGAAATACAGTAATTCAAATTCTTTAAGCTCTTCTCATTGGTCGGCAGAAAACAACCAATCAGAATAGGAGCGACAGTGACCCATTATAAGCTATGGAGAAGTATGGACCAATCACATGAAAAGGCGGGACAGTTCAAAATATAGTAAAAAGGCAGAAAAGAGCTGATTGGTTGATCTAGGGGGGACTTGGCAATCCTGGCCAGTCAGAATGGGAGCGACAGGGACCCATTATAACCTATGGAGAGGTATTGACCAATCAAATTCAAAGGCGGGACAGTTCAAAATACAGTAAAAATGCAGAAAAGAGCTGATTGGTTGAGCTAGCCGGGGCTTGGCTATCCCAGCGTGAGCTACTTTGTCCCATTGTAGTCTATGGCCAGATTGGGGCAATGAAATCTCGGCTCTCAGCGCCGTGCGGCATGGAGTATGATTAAAAAAAATTGTTTTTATTAGGTGTCAAATATTATCTGAAAAAGAGCTGAAACCTTCTATCAACATAAATCAATCAAATCCCTAACGACGCGTTTGTCGCCGAGACCGGCGCTACATCAGGAATTGCGATAATAGAAATTGCCGGGAAATACAGTAAATTTAAATTCTTTAAGCTCTTCTCATTGGTCGGCAAAAACCAGCCAATCAGAATAGGAGCGACAGTGACCCATTATAAGCTATGGAGATTTATTGACCAAATCAAATTCAAAGGGGGGAAAATTTAAAAAAACAGTAAAAAAGGCAGAAAAGAGCTGATTGGTTGAGCCCAGGCGGCAGATATGAATCCACCAATCAAAGTAGTGCGTCTATTTTGAGTGGAGAAAGAAGGCGCGATAGAAGGGGGCCCTAAAAGTTTATTACGTCTATGGAAAAATTCTAGTACTATGATTGGTTGGGGGAAGAGGGGCTCGTCCTGCTTAGCCAATCAGCGGCTGAGCTACCTTCTCATAGATTCTATGGGAAAAGAAATGCAAGGAGCTCTGTTTGTGATTTGGGTAAGTTAAAAGAGGGCGGGTTATTTGGACCAATGGGAGAGCGGGCGACGCCTTATGGGTTTTCTAATGCAATCTATAATAAAAACTGTACATGCCCGAAATAAAATGATAAACTCACGAAGTTTTTTCCGATTTGTATATAAAATGAACAATAATATGGGGTAACGAAAAAAAAAATATTTAAATTTAATAAAAATTTAAATTTTTTTTCTTTATTTTTGTTACACCCATACTATTGATCAATGGCTAACGAAAATAAAGAAAGAAAAATAATTTATTGGGAAATTAATATTTTTTTTTTCGTTACCCCCATATTATTTTTTCATTTTAATATACAGATCGGTACAACTTCGGGAGTATTATCATTTGATTCGGGCACGTACAGTTTTATTATAGATTTGCATTAGAAAACCCCAAAAGAGCTTTCACTGGGTTTTCCCATTGGTCCAAAAAATTTGCCCCCTTTTTTAAAACCTTACCCCCAATTTCAAAAACAGAGCTTGCTCTGATTTCTTTTCCCCCTTTAGAACTTTTATGAGAAGGGTCCCCCCCCCCCGCTGTTTTGGTAAGCTGGGAGCCCCTTTTTTCCCCAACCAATCAAATTTACTAAAAATTATTCCCCAATAGACAGTAAAAACTTTTAGGGGGGCCCTTCTATCGCCCCCCTTCTTTTCCACTCAAAATAGCCCAAACTACTTTTATGTTTGGTGGATTTTACCCTGCCGCCGGTTCAACCCAACAGCTCTTTTCTCCCTTTTTAGGTATTTTGAATGTCCCCCCTTTAAAATTTGATTGGTTTTCAAAAAATTCTCCTTTAGCTTTAAAATTTGGTTTTCCCTTTTCCTTTTTACAAAATTTTTTTTGGGAATTTTTTTAGGGGGGTTTTTTTTTGGCCGCCCAATGAAAAAGGGGGCTTACGGGTTTTTTGGGAATTCCCTGAAATTTCCCCGGGGAAAAAATTTCTCTATATCGTCAATTCCCCTAAATTTTTTTGGGGCCGGGTCTCGGGACAAAAAACCGGTTTTTGGGGGATTTAAATTGTTTTATGTTTATGGGGGGGGGCTTTAGCTCTTTTTCAGTAATGTTTTACCCCCTTTAATAAAAAGGTTTTTTTTTTAATAAATACTCCTTTGCCGCCCCGGCGTTTGAGAGGGGAAATTTTTCATTCCCCCGATCTCCCCTTTGGGGACTAAAAAGGGGAAAAAAAAGTAGCTCGCGTCTGATTGGGCCCGAGAAAGCTAAGCCCCCGGTTTTGCTAAAACCAATCAGCTCTTTTTATGACTTTTTATGTTTTTTTGAAAATGTCCCGCCTTTCAATTTGATTTTGGGGCCAAAAACTTCCCATAGCTTTTTTAAAAAGGGCAAATGTCGTCCTATTTGGTTGGCTGGTTTTTTGCCGGGCCAATGAGAAGGCTTACAGAATTTGAATTACTTTTTTCCCGGCAATTTCCACGTTCCCAAATTTCCCGATGTAGCGCGTTCTAGATTTTTGAAAAATGATTTATTTTTTTTTTTTTTTAAAATTTTAGAAGGTTTTAATTCTTTTTTTGATAAAAATTTTTCCGTAAAAAAAAGCGATTTTTTTTTGGGAAAACCCCGCCCCGGGGGAAAAGGGGGTGAGAGACGAGATTTCTCTTGCGATCTTCTATATGTTTTTCCCCTTCCCTGTTACGTTCTCGCTTTGTCGCCTTTCCCCCGGCTCATTTTGACCCCTTCAACCAAAGGGCTGCATTTGGAGCTGGGAGCGCGCAATGCGCCGCACTTTGCCGAGCCCGGGGATTAAAACAATGCCTTTGGGGTTTTCGAAAACGCCCCGTCCCCCCCCCAGAAGGGCCCCCACCGCGCCCATTAACGGGCCCCCTTTTTGTGAGGGCACCCAAGGTGGCGAAGGCTGCGCCTAAAATCGCTCCCCGGGTCCGGGCAGGGGGTTCGGATCGATGAGGCACAGGAAAAAGCAGTAAATCGGGCGCATATCCCGATCATACATGTCGCCCTAACTCTCCATTTAAATCAAGTACATGATTTTGGGAAAGGGTTTTAAAAAACGGGGTTTAAAAACGTTTCGGACAGATGGGCCTTTGTCACTTGGGGGCCCATGAAAGGGGGGAGCCCGGAAGGATGGAGCAGAAGAGTGTCAACATGGAATACATGGTCACAAGAGCATGAAAACTACTTCAAGGGGAGTATGGAAAATTTTGATATGTAAAACTAAAACAAATGTTTTTGTTAGGGTGTCCCAGCAGAAAAAAAAAAACTAAAAAAAACGACTGAAATCAAGGGTCAAATTTTAAAAGTGAATTTTTAAAATATATTTGGGTTTTTTCCCCCTTTTTTTGTATGTGGTAGTGTTTGGAATTGTGTGAACCAAGTGTAAAGGGAAAGTACCCCCTTTGATTATTTGTTTTGTATCTTTATTCTAAAAAAGTGGGGTCTTTCTTTCAGATTATTTCTTAATACGGCATTAAAATTGGGCCCCGACCTCCAAAATTTCCCCGCAGTTTCAAATTTAACAAATAGGGAAACCTGAGCTTAGCAAGACTTTCAAGATTTAAAATTTTGGGGGGTATTTCGCTCTTAAAACCCCCCTTTAGTGGTGGGTTTTGGGGGAAGCCAGAAAAGTTTATTTTTTGATCAATAGATATGTAGAACAGCTCTTTTGTCTGGAGATCGAGCTCCAAGTGCGGTGAAGATATATTAAGAATTTATTTACTGCACAGTGTTGAAGCTGAACACAACATGATGATGAATGGTAGGCATTCACTTTTCCTAACATTGTACACAGTATCTCACAAAAGTAAATATAAAAAAGTAAAGATATTATTTATATATTTTCATGGGACAGCACTGAGGATATGACACTTTGATACAATGTAAAGCAGTCAGTCTATAGCTTATATAACAGTGTAATTTTGGTGTGCTCTCAAAAATAGCTCAACACACAGCCATCAATGTCTAAATAGCTGACAACAAAAGTGAATACACCTCTAAGTGAAAATTAACAAATTGTGCCTGATTAGTAATTTTCCCACCATGGTGTCAAGTGACTTGTTAGTTTTTCAAGTTCTCTTGAGAATGTGAGGACAAGTGTGTTAAATTTGGTGCTATAACGCTCACACTCTCTCATACCGGTCACTGGAAGTTCAACTAGGCACCTCATGACGAAGAACTATCAGAGGATCTGGAAAAAGAATTGTTGCTCTACATAAAGGTGGCCTAGACTATAAGAAGATTGCCAACACCCTGAAACTGAGTTGTAGCACGGTGGTCAAGACTCTACAGCTATTTAACAAGACAGGTTCCACTCAAAACATGGCTCCCCATGGTCGAAAGAAGTTGAGTGCACGTGCTCAGCATCATATCAAGAGATGAGTGCTGCCAGCATTGATGCAGAAGTTACAACTGTTTTGTGCTCAGGGCCATACTCCGCAAAACTTGCACACTGCATCCAAAATTTGGGCTGCGTGGCTGTCGTCCCAGAAGGAAAAGCCCCTTCTAAAGAGATGCATAGAAAGCCCGCAAGCAGTTTGCTGAAGACAAGCAGACTTAATTTTCATGGATTATGGAACCTTGTTTTTGAGATCTGATGAGACCAAGATAAACTTATTTGGTTTTTGATGGTTTTAAGCGTGTGTGGAGGCAACCAAGTGAGGAGTACAAAGCCAAGTGGTCTTGCCTACAGTTTTGCTGGTGAGGGAGTGCATGGTTTGGGGGCTGCATGTGTGCTGTTGGCTGTGGGACCTACAGCTCATTAAAGGGAACCTGATCCCAACATGTATTGAGATGAGATGAGGGAAGCAGAGCAGGGTCCTTCCCTTTAGAAACGGGGGCAGGGGGATTCGAACATATTAACAACCCCAAAACCTCCAAGACTACAACTGCCTTGCTAAAAAAAATGAGGGGGAAAAGGGTTTTGGCTTCCAAGCAGTTCCCCGACCCAAACCCTAGTGAGCTTTGTGGGGCCTCAAATGAAGGGGGAGGAGCCCAGTGCTCAACATCCACCCGTTTCCCTATTGTCATGGAGGGTGGAAGAGGATTTAAATGGCACTTGTGAAGCTTTGGCCAAGAGAGTTAAAGGGGTGCTGGAAAATAACTTTTGGCCCCCACAAAATATTGACAGTTTGGGCAAATTTGTCTATTTTCACATAGGGGTGTACTCACTTTGTTGTTAGCAGTTTAGACTTGATAGTGTGTGTTGAGTTAATTTTTTTGGGCCACCAAATTTAAAGTTTTACAATCGTACACTGATACTTTTCATTTATCAAAATTCTATCTCCAGTGTTGCCCAATGAAAAGATATAAACAAAATTTACAAAAATGTGAGGATGTTCCACTTTTGGAGAAACTGCACATACTCAAAAAAAACAAAATACTGAAAAAATCAAATACATAAAAAGTTAAAATTTGCAGTATAAAAAAAAATAATTTAAAAATTAACCCCTTAAACGAAGGGCTGAAAAGTACTTAAAGGGAGTTTTCTCATTAAAGCTTTTACCTTGTCTTGGCTGGGAGTTGAATTGAGGGGCGTGCTAGCTTGTCTCCTCTTCTCCTCCCTCTTCCCCCCTCCCCTCAGCAACAGGCAGCTCTCCTCCATAACTTCTATACAGCAGGGGGGGGCAGGGGGATTAACCCTGTGTGTGCCTGCCTAGATCTTCTGCAGGCATCTAGATCAGCTGTATTAGGGCTGATCTATGAGTGTGGAGAGGTCTATGATTGCTAATAGCAGAACAGAGGGGATGCAAGTGTTCCTATACCCTCTGCTTAGCTTACATATCTCCACATCTCCAGCAACAAACAGACCCTCTCAGAACAGACACAGAGCAGCTGGGAAGTGTTACTATGTGTCACTAGTACAGCACAGCATGAACTGTTCACAAGCCTCCCTGATATGTATAGTATTATTATAGTTACAGCTCCACAGACACATCATGATTATAGTAACACACAGGGTCACTGCTGTCACATCTATCTGTGTAGAGAGCAGGAGGAAGCAGGCACACACAGGGTTAATCCAGGCAGCAGGGACATAGAAGCCAGAGTCCTCCCTCTCCCTCCCTCCACTACAGAAGCATACTGTGTGGGAGGGGCTCTCTGCTCTGACCTGTCTTCAAAGGTGATGAGTCATACAGACCTGACAGCCAGTAAGATAAGGATCAACAGGTCTGCTGCTATAGAAACTTGAGAAGCTGATGTAGTACTACTAACAGGCTAGCTCAAAATCAATAGGACATTTGTAATGAACATATATTGCAAAGCTGCTTGTTTTTTAAAGATCTTTTAATTAAAACCCAATCATTGTAGCGAGACAACCCCTTTAATGACCAGCAAAATGTTGTAATTTTTGCTCCTGCCTTTCAAGTCGTAACTTTTTTTTAAACTGTAACCTTAAGGCCCTTGCGTTTTCGTTTAGTTTCGTTCGTTTTTCCCCCCTCGCCTTATCAGAGCCATAACCTTTTTTATTTTTCCACCTACATAGACACATGAGGGCTTTTAATTTTACGGGACAAGATACACTTTCTAATGGTGATATTTACTGTACTATAGAATATACTGGGAAACCGCAAAAAAATTCCAAGTAGGACAAATTGTGAAAAAAACATATTTTCGCCATGTTTTCGGGTGTTTTGCTTTTACGCGTTCGGTAAATATAATGTGTTATCTGTATTCTACAGGTTGATAGCATCCGCCCAATACCAAGAATGTAGGGTTTCTGTATTATGTTTCTGTAATTTCTATTTTTGAAATTTGCGCCGCGGTGCCATTTTGTGCGACCAATAACTTTTTTGTACTAACACCTATGGACGTCAGTGAAGCGGCATTTTTTGCGAGCTGAAGCGTACTTTTTATTGCTAGCAGTTTGGAATGCATGCAACTTTTTTAAACAAAAAAACCGCAATTTTGTCGTTTGGATTTTTTTTCTTCTACGCCCTTCAGTGCACAGGATAAATTATGTTATATTTTAATAGATCGGACTTTTTCAGACATGGCGATACCAAATATGTGTACATTTTTATTATTTTTTTTGTTTTTATTTTTAAAATGTGTGAAAGGGGGTGATTTGAATTTTTAATACTTTTTTTGTACTTTTAAAACTTTATTTATTTATTTTTTACTTTAAGATTGAGTCCCCATAGGGCACTTTACGACTAGGGGCACGATCGTTAATGCAACCTAATGCATTGCATAGACAATGCATTAGGCTGTACCAAGATGGTGGTTTCTCCACTTCCTGCCTGGAGCGTCTAAGGGATTTAACACCGCGGGTGGCACCCCCTCCCCCGCCGTGCTGTAATCGCTGGGTGTTTGGTGCGATCAGCGCTAACACCCGGCGGGTGTGTGGCGGGGCCACGGAGCGATCCCGCTGCAAAGCCCCTTAGTGACCCTGGGACGTACTCATACGTCCAGGGTCGTTGAGGGGTTAAAGTGATGCAGTTGTATGTGGACATGTTTTATGTGGGAGAAGTTGTGTTTTTGGAGGACATAGTTTAAGTTTACAAATAAATTACTGCTAATTTTTAAATGTTTCTATTTTTTGTTTTTGTTTTTAATTTATTTTTACACCATTCCCCATTTCACACTAAGGAAAATGTAAGATGAATAAAATTTTTTTTTTTTTTTTGTTTAATGTATGCACTGTGATTTTTTATTAAATATTTATTTTTTTTTTTTTGTATTTTTTTATTTTTTTAACTTTTTTAAGTTTTTCTTAGAGACTGCCTAGGAACAGAGCTGTCAACTACAAAAACCTCCAATCTACAGTGATTTCTTTTTCCATTGCTGCAGAAGAATGACCTGCCCCCCCGCTTAAAAGACAGTGGCCCGTTTTAAGATTTTAAAACAGCTTCCCCAAACAAGATAAATTTTTTAAATCCTTTATAAGCAAATCAATATCACAATCGAATGCCGTCTTTGGAAGGAAAACGTTTAATCCCATGTGTCTACTGAACAGGAAACGTTTAACCCCATGCTTTAGGGGAAAGGGTAGCTTTAACCCTATGTTCAAAGAGGGGTAAGTATGATCCCATCCGTCAAATGAACATGTTAGATCAATCCTAAACCTTGAGAAGTGTAAAACTGGAAGGGAACTTAAAATGTCTATTACAAACGCTAGAACCCTTGCAACCAAAATGGGGGAATTTTGAGGTGCTTGTTGTAGCGGAGTTGAGGATGGGGGTAGGTTTTCCCTGAAAACATGGCGGACACCAGCTGATTGGGAAGTAACCTTCAAGTTTTAATCTTTTTAGGAAAACAGAAGCAAACAGGGGGGGAGGGGGGATGTGCGGGTATGTAAGGAGTAATTTTAAAAAGGGAAAATGTGAAAGAGTAAAGGGCTAGTAGCTAATGAGTGGAAAATTGTGGGGGGAAAAAAACAAGGGGGAATAATACAAAAAATTTATTTTTTTTGGTGAAACTAAAGACCCCCGAACATCATGAGGAATAAAAGAACAGATGCATAACAAAGGGGCGGGAAAATCAGGCAGGTACAGTGATAATAATGGGGACTATATTTCCCGGGATTGACGGGGGTCAGGGTTCTGCATCAATGAAAAGGAAGGAA
Organism: Phyllomedusa bahiana; assembly: GCA_025379985.1. Taxonomy (NCBI): domain Eukaryota; kingdom Metazoa; phylum Chordata; class Amphibia; order Anura; family Hylidae; genus Phyllomedusa; species Phyllomedusa bahiana. The sequence continues at coordinate 17,899 of JAODAL010057601.1, forward strand.
GTTTAAAATTGTTAGAGGTAATTTTATGGGGCAGTTTGTGGGGAACCCATAAAGTGATGCTCTGTTGGGATCTGGTCATTTCTAACAAAGCAAACTAGTCAAAGGGTCAGGGTTCCCTGAAAATCTTGGAAACAGTGACCAAATATAATTAATTTAGGTAAATGGAAAAAAAAAAAACAGAGGGAAGGAAAAAACATTTAATTTAAAAGGGCCAATTTTCCTTATTGAAGGATGCATACAGGCCCTAGCGGGGGACAGTATTAGCAAATGGGATATAGAACCCAAAGTGGGAGTTTTAAATTTTTTGGGGGAAATTTTATTGAAAAAAAATTTCCATGGGAACAAGTATAGGCGACTAAAACAAAAAACCAAACATGGCTTCTACCTTCTTTAAGGGGGCAATAAACAAAAAAAAAGGGCATTTAAAAATATAAGTCAGGGGGTGGGCATCAGCCTTTAAATTTAAAGGAGCTTAATAAAATCTTTAAAAAAGTGTAAAAGCAGCTAAATTTCAAAATAAAAGGCAGGTGGCCAAGGACTGAAAGATAATCCCAAAAAAATTCTTTAACATTAAACAGTCATTAAAAAAGTTGGGCACCCCTATTAATCTAAATCTTTTTAGTTCTAAATATTTGGGTATTTGCAACAGCCATTTAAATTTGATATATCTAAAAAACTAATATGCACATTTTGTTTATAAAATAAACCTCATTCAATCAAATATTAGTGTCCTCATTTTATTAGTTAATCAAATTAAAAATGGCTTTTTGCAAACCCCCCAAATATTTAACTAAAAATGATTAAGTTTAATTACTTTTTCATATGACTGTAAATCCCAAAAAAAGCCAGTCGAGCAATGGGAAACCATTAAAAACCTGTGAGGGGGACTGGTCCGGGTGCCCAAAGGGGAAGGCGGGGAACTAAATAGGGTTTTTCAGCTCAGAATACTATCAAGAAATAGTATTGATGGGGTGGCAAGTGCAAAGTAGGTGTGGGAGCCTGTTAAAACATCATTGCTATAATGAATTGGTTCAGTGTAGAAGTTTAAAGCCAAGTTTATAAATGAAAAAGGAAACAAGGTCCAGGGCCCTGATGGCATTCACCCAAGAGTTTTAAGGCTCAGCTGGTTATTTTGTGCCCCCGTACATGATTTTAGAGATTCCCTGGTGACTGGTATTTTACCGGAGACTGGTGCAAGGCAATGTAGTTCCCCTCTTCAAAAAAATTCCAAGTCTTGCCAGGTAAATTTTAGACCGAAGTTTAACATCTTTGTGGGAAAATTTTTAGGGGGTCTATGGGACTATATACAGGAGTATGTTGCAAAAACAATATTATTTGATTGCCGCATGGATTTACTAAGGACAGAAGCTGTAGACCAATTGATTTCTTTTTATGAAAAGGTGAGTGAAGTCTGGTGCGGGCAGCTGTGGATTTTGTTTTTTAGACTTTGCAAAGGATTTGACAGTCCCCCAAAAAGTTTGTTGGGGAAATTTGAACCCCTGGGGTTTGAGATAACACTGTGTAAATTTTTTTTTTTTTTTTTTTAAAAATTAAAAAAATGGCTTGGGTCGTACTCAAAAGTGGTGGGAAATGACTCATACTTTTGAGTGGTCCCCGCTTGTGAGTGGGGTGCCCAGGGTCAGTATTAGGTCCTCCTTATTTAATGTATTTATTAACGATAAGTGGAAGGACAAAAGCAATTTTTTTTTTTTTTTTGCAGATACACCAAGTATGCGGGTATGCCAAATTTGGGAAAAACTCATAAATTCAAGCAACCCCGGCACACCGGTGCTTTGGGGATCCACTTGGCAAATGGGGTTCAATGTGGATAAATGTAAGGTTTGCATATGGGGGGAAAAAATTAAGGGGATCTATTCTAGGGAAAAAACTTGGAGAATCGCTTGTTGAGAAAGATCTGGGGTTTTTGTAGATCATAGATAAGAACAGCATGCAAAGTCAAACGGTCCCCTTTGGGGAAGTAAGATATTGGGGTGTATTTGGGGTGGGGCTCGGGGACAAGATTCATTTATCGCTGTACAAAGCATTGGTGCATCCTCACTTAGAATATGCGTTTTTCTGGGGGCCCCGTTTTTTAGAAAGGGATGTAAGGAGCTAGAGAGGAGAAAGAAACAAAAACCAAATAAAGGGGAATGGAGCAAACTTTTAGAGGAGAGGTTAGTAGAATTTAAATTGTTTTGTTTGAGAAAAGACGGCTTCGGGGGGGAATGATAATTTATATAAATTTAAAGGTCCCTTAAAAAGTATGGGGAAAAAAATTTTAAGTGAGCCCCTCAAAAAACAAGGGGGCATCCCACCTTTGACTAGAGAAAAAAGGTTTAATTCCGAGGAGAAGGCGTTTTTTCACTGTAAAAAACGGAATTGTGGAATAGCCTGCGAGGATGGTCACAGCAGGAAAATGAGAGAGTTTTAAGAAGGCTTGAACCCCCGGAACTAAAGAAAATTAATGCGTATGTAGCCATGTAAAAAATTTTGGATCTGGCTGGTGAAGCTTGGGGGGCAGAGATCGGTTTTCCACTGGAGCAGTTTGGGTTTTTGCCTTGTGGGGTTTTAGGGCTTTAAAAAGGTGAGCTGGGAAATTTCCCCTTTTTCTCCCCATCACCCACATTTTCCCCACCCCCCGGTTTAACTTTATGGACAGTGTCTTCTTTCAAACCATAGTAACTATGTAATAAGTAACAACAAAAAAATAATGGTAATAGGGATAAAAAATGAAAAAAAATGTGGGATTATACAATACGTAAAGGGGCTAAACATGTTTATTAATGATAATAATTAAAGACATACAAGGGGAATTATTAGTAGAGATTTCTAATGTCATTAAAGTTTAAAGTGCAATTAATTTCCCTTTAAAACCCAAAATTTAAATACAAGTGTAAAAAAAAGGCATCGGTAAAAATGCAAATGCACACTCATAACTCTATGTATGTATGTAAGCCCAAAATGTTTAAAAAAAAAAATTAATATAAAGGGACCGTAGCTTTTACCCCCAACCCCCTTTAAAATCCAAGATTGGTTTTTTTTCTCGGGCATTTTTTTTCCTCCCTGCCTTAAATTTTTTTTTTTTTTTCCATTACAACACATGAGGGCTTTTTTTTTGGGGACAAAATGTACTTTTGGAAAAGTTAAAGTTGGGGGGAAAGTGAAAAAAACCTTACTTGTGCCATTTTTGCAGAGGGTTTTTTTTTTTTATGTTGTTCCCTGTTGATATTTTTGACATGTTTCTGTATTCTGCAGGTCAGTGATTCAGTGATACCCAAAAATGAGGGTTTGTTATGTTTTAGTATGTAAAATAAAACAAAAGCATTTTTTAATTTGCTCTGCAGCGCCCTTTTTGCCACCAATAAATTTTGGTTTTTCCACCTGGGGACCTGATTGAGGAGGCTTTTTTTGAGGTCAAGTCTGTTTTTATTGCTACCATTCTGGTTTTTGTATTTTTTTATTTTTTTTTAAATTTTTTGGGGGATTTGAAATCCCCCAAAAAAAGAAATTTTGGCGTTGGGTTTTTTTTTTTCCCCCGACGGGTGTTTTGGTATGGGATAAATATGTTAGATTTTAATAGATTGGACTTTATGCACCCCCTTTTTTCCCTATTAATCTAGTGCCATGGCCCAACTCGCCGGGCAGTAATGGTAAAGCTAGAGATAAGAGCCGGCGTTTTGGGGTTTTAGCTATATCTAACAGTCAGAACCACCGCTTGGGGGCTAGAGAGTGACCTGTTAATACTGCACGTCATATAAAACATCATGGTGGGTAAGGTGTTAGCCCCTTACCAAAATTAAAGGGAATCAGGTGCAATCCCATAATAGATCCCGGGTTAGCTGCTAATTGCAGCTAGCAAACCGGCAGTCATAGCGCAGTAGGGCCCCGCCCCCATCCAGCCTTTTTTAACCCCCGTGCAAAGGGGCACCTTTTCCCACTGTGATCGGACATCAGCGCAATCGATGCCTGATTGGTGAACAGGCAGTGGAAGCCCTTATGGGGCTTCCATCCCGCCAATTTTTTGATTTCTCCACTTTGGACCCAGGCGGGCAGTGGGGAAATTTCCCAATTTTGGAAAACCCTAATGCATTCCTATACCACGGGTGTAATCCCGCCTGCGGCTGGCCCCCCGATCTGTGCAAAAAAAAATGCCTGAGCTCTCTTATCCTTCGCCATTAAGGAGAACTTTTTTTGGGCTGCCGCTCCCCCTTCAGGTCATACTACGTATTTTAATAGCTTTGGGTCAGGGCGTGAATTTTCAAAAAAAAAATCTTTTTAAGTATTCGTGGTCGATTTTTTTGTGGTTTTTAGTAATTGTCTTGCTCATTAACAATGACCTTCAGCTTGAGGGCATGGGCTGCTAAAATCAAATTCTGTAAAAAGTTTTACATACACAGCAAGTCAAATTATTATGACCACCAGGCACCATAAAACCCAAATTCCGAGAGGACAGCAGTGAAACAGAATGAGAGACTCAATAAGGGCCTGGTAGGGTTTTGACAGGTTCTGGAGCCATGCTACTGAATCCCCCAGATGCTTAAGGGTTGTGGGGGGGATCCAAGAGTGAGGTAGTCCCACAGGTGCCAATTTGGGTTTTGGGGACAAAAACGACAACCTGAATATCCCCCAGAAAACAACCAGAAATTACCCCCACATGTCACTGAATAATACCCCCACACTATTA
>JAODAL010057602.1:0-22582 GCA_025379985.1 Phyllomedusa bahiana
GGTTTATTTCACTTTAGGTGGGCCCCTTTTGTTAAAGACAGTTGTACTTATATTTAGAGATGGGCAAATTGATTCTAACGAAGTGGACTTCGTTTAGAATTTCAGGAAACTTGGGTTTCTGAACGAAGTCGAAGTTTGGGGTACTTCGCGGGAACGAAGCGTGTTTTGAATGATAAAATGGCTGCGGACATGGCTTTTACAGGGGGCAACGAACTCTGGGAGGAAGAAGGGCATAGCCTGCATGACATGTGCAGAGATGAAGCCAATCAGAGATCTGCGGGATTCTGTGACGTCACCGAACTATATAAGTCCGGGCACCACGCTGGGAGCTCATACCGCTCTCACTGTACTGAGTAGGGAAGGTGCTGCCGCAGCTGCTTGTGATGGCTGATACTAAAGAACTCATTTTTATACAGCGATTTTGGGGTGTCACACCTTGTTCAGAGACTAACTTCTCTTAACGTTCTAATTCTGATTTTGTGGGGTATTGGAATGAAGTCCGTGTGCGTCCAATGCAGCTACATATAATTTTAATGCTATCTGCTAACAGCACATTGAAAATCCAAGGGTTATCTAAGCCTGTTACTGTTGTATTCATTTAAAGTAACAGCGTTTTTACAATCCAAATACCACTTAATTTTTGGTTGCTCATTTCTTTTGCGCAATTTACATCCAAGGGTTAATTAAGCGTTGTTCTGCTGTTGTGGTTACTAAAAAAACGTTCTTTTTCAACCCCCAAAAGAAGCAAATTTGCCTGTAGCATAAATTCATAACCGAAGGTTAATTACAAGTTCTTCTGTTGTTGTTTTCCCGTAAAATACACGCCGTTTTAACACGCTACAAAGCTGGTAATTTTTGCAGCACATTTCTGTTGCGCAATTTACATCAAGGGTTAACTGAGTATTTTTCTGCGGGTTGAACTTAGTAAAAGAAACGTTCTTTTTCACCGCCAAAATGAAATTTTGCCTGTAGAAATTCACAATCGAAGGTTAATTACAAGTTTTTCTGTTGTTCTGTACCATAAAATAACACGCATTTTAACACGCTACAAAGCTGGTAATTTTTGGTTGTCATTTCTTTGCGCAATTAGATCCAGGGGTTTTAATTACGTTTTGTTCTGCTGTTGTGGTCACTAAAAAAACGTTCTTTTTCACCGCCAAACAGAAAATTTGCCTGTAGCATAATTCACAACCGAAGGTTAATTACAAGTTTTTCTGTTGTTCTGTACCATAAAATAGACGCCATTTTAACACGCTACAAAGCGGTAATTTTTTGGTTGCTCATTTCTTTTGCGCAATTTAGATCCAGGGGTTAATTAAGCGTTGTTCTGCTGTTGTGGTCACTAAAAGAAACTGTCACGATACTAGTGGATACAGCTGGAATCCAATGGCTAGGACTGGCTTGAAACACAGCGAAGGCCAATGCAGACTGGAACAGGAGGCAGCAGAGATGTAGACTGGATCCTAGGCAAAGTCAGGAGGAGCACAGTTGAATGACACGTAGGTATTAGAAGTTTGCAGGGTAAACCGCAAAGGTGAGGAACTAACGGGAAATGAAAATTTCCCAAAGGTAGGGGAATTTCACGCGGGACCCTTTAAACACAATACCAACCCAATGAGTAACAGGCTTGGGGATTTTTAATATCGGGGGGACAAACGGGAAACGGGAAAAACAAGATGGCACCCACTGAGAAAAAAAATCCACCATCTTGATTTAGGGCAAACTTAAGGGCAAACACAGAAAAAACCAAGTTCCAAGCCCATAGGGGGAAAATTCCTGACAGAAAACTTTCCCTTTTTTCACTGCCATAAAGGGAAATTTCCTGTAGAAAAATTTCACAACCAAATTAATTAAGCCTGTTTGTCTTTTATTTTTCATAAAATACACAGTTTTTTTCAAAGGGGCACATATAAGAAAATTTTTTCCGGGCCCATTTGGGTCAAAATTTTTATATCCAAGGGTTACCCAAGTTTGTTACTGGGTTCTTTTGGAGCCCAAATCGGGGTGTGTATTTACTATACAGATATTTTCCCTAAAAAAGTCTGTACTTTTTAAGAACAAACAGTATGTCAGACAGAAAAGGGGGCAGGTTTTCTTTCACCTGCAAAGTGGCAGTGGGAAAAATTTTTCCTGGAGCAGGCCCAGGTGGGGCCAAAAAAGGGGGACGCGCGCAGGGGTAATCGGTGAGGCCACAATTCCCGCTGTCTTTCTAGGGGGCCGGTGTTGACCAGAAACCCCAAAGGGTTTTTTGTTTGGTTGATTTGGGGCCCCCCCACTTCCCCCCCAGATGACTTTCGGGACAACCCGGGCCAAAGAGCCCGGGGGGGGGGAACGTCAGACAAAACCCTTTATTTGGGCATGGCCCGGGGAGGGGGTCACCCGGCCCTCACCTGCCCCTTAAACCCCGCCCTCTGCCCCAACCCGGTTTTCCCCCTCACCCAAATCTACAATGTTTTTTGGGCTCAGCCCCAAATTTTTAAAAGCAAGAATGAAATTTGAGGAGGGCAGTCAGCACCCCTTGGGGGCAAAGCGAAAAAAGGGGCCAATACCCCCTGTTTTCTTGCAGTGGGGCGGAAAAAGAAATAGATGTTGAGGTGGCATGGGAGGTCATGGGTTGGAAAGGGGTAAAGCCCTGAAACCCAAGACCGGGGGGATGAGGACAGCAAGTAAACATGAAACCAAATCGATGAAGATTTTCCCGCCCACACTTGGGACCGGGGGGTGAAAAAAGGGCTTCACATCGTCGGGAGAAGAGGGCGTCCCCTTGGCGTCGGGCCCCGCGGCGCAGCCGGGCAAAGTGGGGTTGTGGGGCCCGTGAGCCCAGCGGGGGTAAGCGCAGTGTAAAGGTTTGGGAGCCAAGGGGAAACGGGGTGGGAAAACCCCCGCTTCGGGGCCCAAGAAATTTAGCGGCCAGGGGCTACACCAAGGGCCCGCGGTGGTAGTAGTCACTCAGTGCGGGGGGTTGGGGGGTTTAAAATCACCTACTCGGGGGGTGGCATTTTTTTTGCTAAACACTGGAGGAGCCGAAATGGGTAAAAGTAGAATTGTGGGCAGAAAATTTGAAGCGGGGCCCAGGGGGAGCAAAAACGTTGGGGCCCCAAGGGCCCTGCGTCAACAAAATGCAGCGTTACCATCCAGTAGCCTGGGAGAAACGGTGGGCTAAAGTGTGGTTGTCCATCCTGCCGCCGCAGAAAACAGCAGCGGGCACCCGCCCGGGTGGCAACGCATGCCATTGAACCCAAAAGTCTTTTTTCCCCAAACCATTCTGCAAAAAAGGGGATCTTTTTCCCTTTTTCCCCATCATCCCCCGGCCCAGAGGGTCCTGTTTACCGCTACTCATGCGCCACCCCATGGGTTTCAGCGGGGGCGTTTGCAAAGAGACAACAGTATGGCCCAAAACCATCCTAAAGGGGGCAAAGTTTTAAACCGTGCTCCGGGCCCGGGTTTTTTGGGACTGCAGTCCCCCCTTTCCAAATGGGGGGAATCTCCCACCTTTCCGTAAAACTAATGGTTTTGGGCCGACCCCGGAGATGGAGGTTCCAAGCTGTAATTTTTTTTTTAAAAAAAGGGCGGGTACCGCACTTCAAAAAATTGTAGCACAAAAGGGGGCCAACCCCTTGGTTTAAATGGTTTTTTTCCAAGGTGCACGGGGGCCGGGGGGACGTCTGGAGCTGTAACTACGGCCCAGGGCCAGTACATGTCCTTTAGGGCCCCAAAACTGGGTGAATGTGCTTCCTGCCCGGGCACTTCAAAAACCCTTGGACAGGAGACCCCTGATTTCCCCCTCCACGTTGGTAAAACTGTGTCCCTGCGCCAATGTCCGCCTCCTCTCCCCCCACCCCCAAATCATCTAAAGCCCCACAAGTACTGCTCCTTTTACCACATTGTAGGGACAGGGGTTTTTTTAACCATTTTCACCCCGGGGCTTGCCTCGGCGAACGAAGTCACACGGGGGAAAAAAACTGCCCCGGGGGCCCATGCAGCAAAAAATCAAATTTGTTGGCTTTTCTCCGTCCCCAACTGCAAAACAGAACCATTGGTGCCCGGACAAGGGGTTAAAACAGGGTTTCCCCCGCGCTGCCCCGAGGAGGGATGGTCCATGCGCCCTGAAAGGCCCCACTTTTCAATCTGGTTGTAAAAATTTTCTGAAGTTTTTCCACCGATCTTCAGAGATTCTGTTTTTTGGGCCAGGAAACTGGGGCATACAAACCAGGAACACCCCCCTCGGTTGCAGCGGCAAACGGCCCCCCCAAAACCCCAAAATCTGATAGGGCGATTTTTCCCCCCCTTTGGGAATTCAAGCCGGGCCACATGTTGGACCCGACTATATGAACGAAAAAAGGCCCAAATTAACCCGTTTTTCTGGATGGTCCAGGGGGAACAGGAGAACTCCCCCTGTAAAATTTTGAATGAAACCCCAGGGGAAGCTTTGCTGACACCTGCCGTTTTTTTGAGGCCTTTTTGAGGAGGCGACGTTATTTGTCAGTCCCCGGGAATTTAGGGGGATAAAAAAAACGTAAATTCCAAATCCCTTCAGCCCGGGAAACCCAGTTTTTTTTGGGTTTTTGGGAAAAATTTTGTCTGGGCGGGGGCCCTGGAATGTGGCGACTACATTCTGGGCCCAACATGAGCCCAAAGGGGGACTGAACTGGAGGAGGAGGAGGAGGAGGACTTTGGGAAACAAAAAGCAGTTTTGGAAATGGGGTGGTTTTTTCCCCAGGGACAAGAGAGGGGAGCAGGAAAAATTGAGGAGGTAGATGGAGCTGAAGAAGACCGAGGGCAGATGACCCCCAAAAACATCGTGGCAGAAATACAGGGGAAAGATGGGGGCGGGAAGCCCCTTGGGAGCCCACTTGTGCAGTTTGGCCCGCAGCATGTGATTTCCCGGGCTAGTGAAAACCCCAAAATAGTCACCATCCGCAGAGGGGGGATTTTCGGGTCCCCACCCTATTGGACCCTCGCCCCGGTCCAAAAGGGGGAAAAATTTTTTCCCCCAGCGCTGTTAGGGGGACAAACCAAATATATAGGGAAATCCCCTTAGCCCTTTGGCCGCTCCCCTATGTGGGGGCATCGTCTTTCCTCTAAACAGGTTTTTTGACCGGGGGGTTCCCTCAGCGCTCACATACTACTGCCCAGCTGCTTGGGGGGAGGTAGGTGCAGAACCAACTCCATCACCCCAAGAAAAAAATTTCTGGAGTCACTGATGAGCGATTCCTTCCCCCGGCCTAGGAGGGGGGGGAAAGTCCCCCCAGCAGCTGCGCAGGACTGGGAGCAGCCCCTAAAAACCAAAACAGGGGGTTTGGCCTCCCTTGGGAACAGAAACCCCTGCCACCCCGGGTTAGAAAAATCCGCGGGACTACTGGCACCCAAACTGGATGTGTGGCCGCAAAACTTGCCCCGAGTTTGCAGTGGAGAAGCTGTTCTCCCCGGCCAGAAAGTTTGGGGGGCATTCAGGGGGGCGGGGGGTTTTCAGTGCAGGCCCCGGGGGGCCATTCGTTTAAAGGGGGGGCCAAGGGGGGAGAACCCCCCGGTTGGGTCTAGGGGGGAAAATTTTGGAAAGGGATTGACCTTTTGGTCAAGATGAACCCAAGGCCCGGGGGGATGGGCCCGGGATTTCCCAAAACCCCCAAATCCCTTAGGCCCATCAAAATTTTTAACAGCGCCTTTAAAGGGGCCTCCCCCAAAAATTTTGGGGGAAAAAAAAAAGTCTGGGTTCCAAACTCCCCTGCCCTCACCCACTTTTTCCGATCCCGCCACCCCCTGATGCCACACAACTGCTGAAAGTTTCCCCCATGTCCTACCCCCATTTTTACCGGGGATTTGGTTTCGCCCCCACCTCCACAGTTTTGGCCCTTTTGCCCCACTTATGCCTAAATGCTGCTGTGCTGTTGCTGGTCCCCGTGACATCCACACTTTTTCTTGTGCCCCCTTGGACCTCTGTTTTGGGCTCCCCGTCACCTCCACTCTCTGTCTTTTGTGCCCCTCTGGGGCCTTTAAAATACTTTTTTTTGCCACCCCCAAAAATTTGGGTCATTGTGCCACTGTCTAAACCTCATGGCTGCTGTGACGGGCTGCCGTGACCTCTAAACTGACTCATTGGTGCCACTCTGGGGGCCAAACCCCTTTTTTTTGCCCACCTCCAAAAATTTTCATTTGCCACTCTTGCCCTTCATGCGCTCCCAACCGTTCCCCCTAAAAACCCCCTGTCTTGGGTGCCACTTTGGGGCCCCTACTACGGGTTTTTTCCCAACCTCCAGAATGCCCATTGTCCCACTCTCTAACCCATGCTGCGGGCCTGCCGTCACCTCCCCTCTAGTCCATTGTACCTCTTCAAACCCCTCATGCTCCCGGGCTGCCGTCCCCTCCACTCTCTTTCTTTTGGTCCCAATCTTTTGGGCCTACTACTGTTTTGCCACCTCCAGAATTTTCATTGTCCCCACTGCCCTTGACCTCAGCTGTTGCTGTGGCTGCTCCCAAACCCCTTCACACTGTGTCATTGTCCCACTTTTATGGGCCTACTCTTGTTTTTGCCACCCCCCCAAAAATTTCATTGTTCCCACTCCCCTGGCCCTCTTTCTGCTGGCTTTTGGCGGGTTTTGCCGGTAAACTCCACCCTTTTTCCCATTTGCCACTCTGGGGGCCCAATTTGGGGGTTTTTTGCCACCCCAAGGAATGTAAATTGTTGGCCACTCTCGGGCCCTCAGCTGCTGGGGCGCTGCCGTCCCCTTTTCCACACCCCTGCCCTTGAGGGGGGGCCACCTGAGCCCTCATTTTGTTTTTTTCCGCTGTCGCTGCCATGACTTTATCAAGGGGCTACATTTCCGCTTGATTTTTTTTTGGTTTTCATTTTTTACCCCTTTAAAGTGCCCGGGAAATTTTTATAGTGACCCGGTTTTTCTAAAAGCGGCGGCAGTCATCTGCGTGTCAAACTAAACAAAAACCCTTTGTATAAAACCAAACCAAGCCCCTCTCTGCATTTTTAAGCAGGGCAAAAAGTTTTCTACAGCACCCCTGCGGGCTCGTGCAGCCGGGAAAAATAGCTGTTTTTTTTAAACGCGATTCGCCCCAAAGTAATTCGGACCGAAAATTATTTTGTCGGGAAAAATTCGCGGGTTTACCAAATTTCAAAATTTTTTTGAGAATTTTCGCCCATCCTCCCTTATTTTTAACCATACAAAAAATTTTCTGAAATTTTGGTGTTGTATTTATAAGTGCCAAAAACCCCTATTATTATCATTTAACACAATTAATTACTTTTTTTCCCGGGGGGGGGCGGGCCGGGGTTTTTGGGTTTCAAAAAAACCCACTTTTACTTTACAATGGGGTACAAAACTTTTTTTTTTTCCCCCGCGGGTTTTATTTCTTAGGTCCCAAAAAACCCTTCCCCTTTTTTTTTTCCCGGGTATAACTTTTTAAATAGCTATATTGAAAGTTTTTTAGGCCCTTATTTTTTTTTTAAAATTTAAAAGGGTGGACAATTTTTGGGATAAAAACCAATTTTTTGGGGGGAACTTTTTCCTTGGGGTTTGTATTTGGGGGGGCAAAAAATGCACTCTCTCACCCGGGGGGTTCCTGAATAGTTTTTTTGCCTCGTTTTAATCTCATTTGGCGCAGTTTAAGAACTTTTTTATGATGGTTTGTGAAAACTTAAATTTTCCTAGCCCCTACGGGCCCAGTTGTAAATCCGGGATGAAGGAAAAAACACTGTTGATTTTGTCTTAGGGTTTTTTTTCCACCAGACCCCCTTTTCCCAAAGGTATTGCTTGAAACTTTTCAGTTTTTTAATCCAAATTGGCGGTGGGAAATTAGAGGTTTTAAGAATAGCTGTGTTTTTGCCGTCTTTTAATAAAATTTTTAAAAAAACTTTTTCCATACCTTCTTAAATTTTTTAATTTTTCTAAAAATGGATCGAAATGCAGCTGGAAAGCGAGCAAAGAGGGGGTAAGGGGTAGAGGTACGAAAAGAAGGTGCTCCTTCCAGGTGCTCGGGACAACACCCCAAACCCAGCGGATCGTGGGTTTTGCGGGACCGTCGGGCCCTTGTCATCGCTGGGTCGGGGGCCCTGGGGAATTTTCCAGTAACGAACAGCGTCGCCATTCTCTTCTTCAGGGGTTAAATTGAAACCCTGCACCAGCAGTCTTTCCTTTTCATCCTCCCAGTCACGGCCACAAATTGTAGTCATCCCGCACGTTTAGCCCTCCGTCTTAACATGAAGCGAAGGCAGCCCAAATGTTTAACTCGGGGTTTCCCCCCACTGGGGTATAAACCATTTTTGGGAAAACCTTTTTTGATGCAAAAAAGGGTTGGGGGGCAGAAGGCCTTTTTAAAAGATCAAAAGGGCCAGAGGAAAGGGTTTAAAATTTTTTCTGCTTTTGACGCCCAGTTATGATGCCATCAGAAGGGGGAAAGGAAAGGGGGTCCCCAAACGGGGGAAAAAATCCCCAGCGGGGCGGGAACGCCCTTTCCCTTCCCTCTTTTCTTGTAGCCCCCAGCCCCGGGTTTCAGAAAGTCCCGGAAGGAAAAAAGTTTACCTGTGTTTTGATGAAAGATGGGACATTGCGGATCCAACCCTGGGTCTTTTTCCCGCAGGAATTTGCTTTCGGGGCCCCAAACACTGGACAGGGGGAAGAAGATTGGGTAGGGGTCAGTACGGGTTTTCCCCCCCAAAAAAGGGAGAAAGGGCGGGCGCCAAAAAAGTTCGCTGGAGAGGATTCCGCCACCCCGAATCGCGGAAAAACCGTCCTTTTTCTTATCGCCGTTAAAAAAGGTTTCCAGGGCCTCTCAATCTTTGGCCCTTTTTTTTACCCCTGATTCGCCTTTGCCGTAAAAAGGATCCCGAAGGCCCAAGAAACTTTGGTGTTTAAAAAAACCACCAACATGTTTTAGTCACATGCCGGAATGCATGAGTTGAAAAAAGGGGGGCAACACTTGGCCAAAAAAAAAGGGCCCCACCGATGCCCGGGCCCTTCCAACCCCTTTTCACCCCCTTGTCTCCCCCCTCCTTCCCCCTCCGCCTACCCCCCAAGCCCTTCCCCCAGTGCCCATGGTTCCCCTCAGAGTCCCAAAAGGGAAAAACAGGGATTTTTTTTAGCCTCCCTTCAGCCTCCCCCCGGCCCGTGTACCACCAAACAAACCCCCCAGAGACCCCTCCTACCCCTTTCCTTTCCCCAGTTTTGATGACCTGCATGCCGTACAAAGGGTTTCCAGTCTAAACAGCCAGCCTTCTGGGCTTTCCCGGTTTGGGGAGCAGGGAAAAAAAACTTTAACCCAAAAACCCTCCCCAAACCCCCAAAAGCCTGAAAGTCGGCATTGCCAGGTTTTTGGCCTTGGGAAAAAGTTGGGCCTTTCCCCTTGGTGGCCCCCAGATGGGGTTCCCCCCCCCGTCCCTGGGCCCCCTTTCCCGCCCCCCAAAAACCCCCGATGCCAAGGCAGGAAATTTTTTTAGCCCGAAAAACCGTTTCCCCCGCCCTGGGCCCGCTTCGTGTCATCTAAAAATTTCAAACGCGTTGTCTGCAGCTGTGTCCCGGGGAAAAGTTCCCCTCTGACCCCCCGGGCCCGTAAGCACGGCCAAAGCCGCTATAAAACTCTGTGGGAGCTCAAAGGGTGGCTGGGTGGGTTTTCTCTGGTTTGGTTTACGGGGGCTCCCAGGGTCCCGCGCACGCTCTTCAAAAACCCCAAAGGGAAAGGGCAGGGTTTTTTTTCCCCCCCAAAGGGCCTCTGGGGGGCAACAGGTGCTCCCCAAAAAACCTTGGCCCTGTTTAAATTAATCTGTCTTTGGGGATCGTCCCAAAACCCCAGGGCAGGGGGCTGTTGGGGGCTCTCCGCAACAAAACCCCAGCGCCTGGCTGGGTGACAAAAACCGTTTGTGCCAGGGAAGGGGGGTTGCGGGTAACCGGTTTGAAAATTTGTGCCCGCCCCCTTTAAAAATTCCGGTTTGGCCCGGAGCATTTTCCCTTGCCCGGCACATGTCATGAAAACCCTTTTCGTCCAGAAATTTGTAAAGTGTACCCAGGTCCCGGGGTTGCCTGCTGAGGAAGGGTTTGAGGTTGAGTTTTGCACTTCCCCCCCGTTCTTACCCGCTTTCGGGCCCCCCTGCTGCGTTGGGAGCCGTCAGCTCGGCCTACCCCCCAATCCATTGTTGACGTGGCAACACCTGGAAATTCCCCCCTCCACATGCTCCAACATTTTTGGGAGCAGCGCAATGCCAAATTTCGCAGTACGAAATGACACATGGCCCCGACAAGCACGGTTTCGGACCCTTGGGGGGCGAGCCACCCGAGAGTGGTGGCAGGGGGGAAAAAAAGCTCTGCACCCTCCTTCCAGTTTTGAAGAACCACCAAAAAGGGGCAGTGCGGGCAATGCCCCCTTTTCACAGGGAATTTTGGTGATCTTATTCTGGAAAAGATGTTTGGGCAAATTTGAAACATCAGGGTTTTAAACCCGCGACGGGGGGAGAAAGGACACAGAAACGGACATGGGCCTTTTTCTCGTCGAATCCACAAGGCCCGGAAAAGTTTCTCAATTTTTTTCAGTCTTCAATTTGGGAAAAAGGGGTTTGGGGTCTAGGGTAAAATGGGAAAAGGGGCGCCCCCACCCCTCGGGTTTCATCCCCTTGAGGCAAAACGGGCTGTGTTGAAGCTGTGCCGGAGGAAGCAGAGGGGGAGGAGGGATTCCTGGACACCGGGCGGTCGACGCCCCGCCTTTGGGGCCCCGAATTTGAGACGGAGGAGGAAGATGAGGGGAAAATTTAGTTTGCTGGTGCCCCCTCGACCCAGAGGGTTTGGGAAATTTAAAGGTCCAATCTCTCACATGAGTGCTTGGATGCCCCCAAATTTTCCCCCAAAATGATCCCCGCATTAAGGCCCTTTAAAAGAACAACAGTTTTTGGGGGCCCCCCTCCTGGGTCCCCGGTACAAACAAAATCAAACACTTTCCTTCCACCCCCCCAAAATAGAGAGTAAAATGCAGGAAATGGAGGGCCTTGTGATTGATCAAATGGGGGACATATGTTTCGGGCTGCTTAAAGTTTTTTAAGAAATTTACGGTGGAACAACGTCCGCGAACCCGGCAAACATAGAGTGCCAAGTAGCCCTAGGGCCCGCACAGCAAAAGGCAATGTGGCAGAAACCCAAAGGGTGACCTCTGGCAATCCTTTTTTTTACCCCTCACAATGCATGTAATGCAGGGGACACTCCCAAAACACAAAAACCCGCTTTAAAGATATGGTGCATGACTATCTGCGTTTTCAACCCCCGATGTTTTTGGATGTGTTTTTGGGAAAGGCCCGAGTTTATTTCGACAAAAGCATCCGGGCTTTTTCCAGATAAATTTGGCGTTTTACTTTATCAAGATGGGAAACATCATTGATCCTGATGATTTTTGTGGGCCCCCAAATGCCCAGGTCCCGATTAGTTTTCCCGGGCAAAATTCCCCATTCCTCTTTAAACAGGAAAAATTTTTCCCCTTAAAAAAAATTTTTTTTAAAAAAGATAAATTTTTCACAGCAATTTTTATTCTCAGTTCTCAAAAAAATAATTTTGCCCGGGTTTTTTGGGGGTGGAGAAATGGGAAAAAACACCAAAGGGGTTTTTCACTTTATCTTTAGGGAAATTTTTTGCAAATTTTCAATGGTTTTTGGGGGCATGTTGGCCCGTAATACCGCTATAGTTATGGTCCTTTTGGGAAAAGAAATGTGGCTTCTAAGTGTCGGTCTCCCTCACAATTTTTTTTAGTGGCTGAGAAGGTTTATATTTATAATTTTTTGGGGGCAAAGTTTTCTGTGAGATACACTATAATCAAAGGTCCTTTTTGGGAAAAGAAATGTGGCTTCTAAGTGGCATTTCTCCCCCAACAAATTTTTTTTTAAAAAAGTTGGGTTTAGAAAAATCATATTTATAATTTTTTGGGGTCATGTTGCTGTGAGTTTCAGCTATAAACATGGTCCTTTGGGAAAAGAAATGTGGCGCCCAAGTGGATTTTTCCCTCACAAATTTTTTAAAAGTGGTGGAAGTCATATTTATAATTTTTTGGGGGCATGTTTTCTGGGACATACCTTTAAACATGGTCCTTTGGAACGAAATGTGGGGTGCTAAGGGGCTTTTCCCCCACAATTTTTTTTAAAAGTGGCTGAGAAGTCATTCTTTAATTTTTTGGGGCATGCCTGGTTTGAAATGCAGCAAAACAAAAGGTCCTATTATAAAAAAAAAATGTGGTTTCTAACAGACATTTTTTCTTCCCCAATTGGGCAAAGGAGGGGGTCAAGGGGCATGTTTTGAAAAATTTTGGGGGGGTTTGCTGTGAAAAGCAGCTATATAAAATTTCCCATTTAAAAAAAGTTGGGTTTTAAAAAGCATTTTGTTTTTTCACAATTGTCCGAGTGGCCCCAAAGGGGGGATTGGTTTCTGTCAGAAACAGGAATAGGGCCTCGGCTTAATGGACCCCCACTATTGCCCCAAAATGAAATTGTTTTTTTCAAATCTTTTAACAAGCTACAATCCCTTTTGTGAGAAAACCCCTTTAATAAAAAATTAAAAAAAAGAAACAAAGATGTGGTGGGATTCCATCCTATTTTTTAAAAAAGTGTTTTCTAGAATTTTAAAATACTAAAAACTGTCATGAAAAATAATTTATACAAAAATTTCCCCTGAATTTTACAAAGGAAAGTACAGGAAAAAATTTAACAGATGTTTGGTTAACCAGGCAGGTATAGTTAAAAGTCCAAATTTAAAATAAAATGGGGGTTGAAAGACTCTTTTTTCAGGGAATTTTTTAAACTGGGGACAGGGCAGGGTTTTAAAGGGGGATGCTGTGGCCCAGGCAGGTATTAGTCAATGTCCCGTTCAAATAAAAAAGGGGGGTTTTAAAGACTCCTTTTTCAGGGACTTTTTTTAAAAAAACCCGGGGTCAGACAGGGTTCCCAATGGGCATACTTTGGGGACAGGGGCAGATATAGTCAATGTCCCGTTCAACTAAAAAGGTGGTTAAGAAATCCTTTTTTTCCGGGGACTTTTTTAAAACTGGGGGTCCCTGCAGGGTTTGGGGCCCTTTTTGCTGTGGGCCCCGGATGGGAAAAGTCAATGTCCATTAAATAAAATGGTGGGTTTAAAGACTCCCTTTTTTCCCGGGCCTTTTTTTCCCGTGGTTTAGACAGGTATAAGGGGCAAAGCTGCAGTCCAGGACAGGTATTGTTTAAATTTCCAGTTCAAACTAAAATGGGGTTTGAAAGACTCCTTTTTCCCTACTTTTTAATCTGTGGGTCAGACAGGGTTTTAAGGGGCTTGCTTTGGGTTTCCCGGTCAGGGGGTAATCAAAAGTCCAGTTTTTAAGTAAAATGAAAGGTTCAAATCATACTGCCTTCTGGCACTTTTTTAATTTTTTGGGGCCTTTCAGGTTTTTTGGGGGCAGGGGTATAAAAGACAGGGGTAGTTTAATGGTTTTGTGACTTTTTTTTTTTGGGGGCTTTTTATAACTAAGTGTTTGCCAAGATGTATCAAGTATCCTTTTGACTGTTGGGAAAGTTTAATTTCCCGCTTTTTCCCCCAAAACCCGGGTTTTGGGGATAAGAAATGAAGGGGTTTTTCCCCTTCCATAGACCCTTTAAAAGGTTTATCGGCGATAAACATTTTTCACCTTCGGAAATTTTATCTTGGGTTTAAATTTATGATATCGACTAAAAAGGGCCGATGATGATAGTCGGGCGGAATCCGTTATCACTAGGCCCCAAAAAATGTTTTCCTAAAGTGGGTTTTTTAAAAAAATTATGGTACCGTCCCCCTATTTTTACTTTTGGGAGGTAAAGATATCCCCAAAAAAAAAAATTTTTTTGAAAAACAGTTAATATAACTATATTCCCTAATTTTTTGCTAGTTAAAAGAATGATGAACAAGTTTTTTTTTCTAATAAACTACAGGTAACACATTTTAAAAGACCCCATTTAAAAAACAGCCCCTCAATGTTAAAATAAAATTTCTGACATTTGTGGGTCACTTATAAAAAAGCTTGGAGAAATAATAGTCAAAAGTTGGTGCCCACCTAGAGACAAAATTGCCCCCCCTTTGTAAAATGGTCGACAGGTTATCATGAGTGTATAAGACTGGTAGATGTTTGGCTGCAGGTTACGAGTGTTGACTATAAACAACAAGTGCAAGACGATTTGCACGCAAAGGGCTGCTAACCTATTTAATCGCAATAGGACTACTAAAGATGTCAATACACATTCTGAAATTAAAGTTTCCTTACGAAGGATGGAGATGCTGAAAACTAAGGAAATGAGACTGTTATGGGATCATACCACTTTGGAATCATATTTAACCAATAATATGATACCAATGGGTCTCCGTATTAGAAAATTGGTAATTTCACAATATCGGGATGAATTTACACTTCAATGGAATGAGATCTTATCACAATGTTCGCTTGAACTTATGCATCTCGTTACTAAATATGAGCAGCTAAAAATTTACAAAAAGATATCTCAAATTTGGAAGACTCACTTGTACAATATACGGATGATTCTGAATATAAAAATCTGTTAGAAAAAATAGGGATCAATATCACAAAGTGGGAGGATGACATTATTGAGGTCAAAAAGTCCAAATTTGACAGAGATCTTTGGGATTATGAGAAAGGAGCGGTATATGAATGGAAGAGAAGTATATACAACAAACAATCTATTTTAAAGAAAGGATAAGACCTACAACACAATACCTCACAGAGACATGTTAGCTTTTCAGAAGTAGATACCTCTTTGGATCAATCTACTGCTTCTGCCTCTACTTCAGACAAGATGTCCGATAATCCTACAATGCAATCTGACATCGAAAGACGCCAGGACAATCCATTTGGGTACAAAGCCCAATATATATCGAGACCTCATTTCCAACAGAGATCTACTCCTAATTCTTCCAACATGCAGTCTTTTTTAAGGGACATAACCATAGATCCAGAACCTGATGTGAGAAACCTTCGGAGTTGAAAAGGTAGCCCTTCTTTGATCTTCACCATAGTGGAGTTTGGAGCGTGACTGTTTGAAGTTGTGGACAGGTGTCTTTTGTACTGATAACAAGTTCAAACAGGTGCCATTACTAAAGGTATTGAGTGGAGGACAGAGTAGCCTCTTAAAGAAGAAGTTACAGGTCTGTGAAATCTTGCTTGTTTGTAGGTGATCAAATACTTATTTTCCACCATAGTTTGCAAATAAATTCTTTCCAAGTCAGACAATGTGTTTTTCGGGATTTGTTTTCTCATTTTGTCTCTCATAGTTGAGGTCTACCTATGATGTCAAATACAGGCCTCTCTCATCTTTTAAGTGGGAAAACTTGCACAATTGGTGGCTGACTGAATACTTTTTTTCCCTGCTGTATGTCACATTGTATCCCTCTATACCCCATGAACAAGCTCTCAAACACAGATTTTTTATCAAAACAAAATTATTTCTTTTTTGATGGTAATTTTTATTTGCAACAATAGGGTGCATCCATGGGTGACTACTTTTCTCCTTCCCTTGCTAATATCTTTATCGGAATGTAGGAGAAGCTTTTCTCTGATGACATAGCTTATTCCAGGTTTTGTGGCATATATAAACAAAAATGACATGAACTTGAAATTTACTTCCAAACATCATTCCAATACTATAGATTTACTTGATATTTCTCTGACTGCTGATGTTCATATTGGAGTGGTGATATCTCCATACTGCAAACCTACATCGCAGAATTCTATGTTATCGGCTTCATCGGGCCATCCTCAGCATGTGATAAATAATATCCCAATAGGAGAGCTTATCAGTATGAAAAGAAATAGCCCTTTAACATCCCAGTATAAAATACATGAGAAAACAATGATGAACAAACTAAAAAAATGGAGGATAGTGAGAGAGAATTTTAGATACAAGGTACACAATATACTCGTACCTCATAGTGATTTAATAGATGCCAAGAAAAAACAGGCAACAAAGGAAATATAAGGATGAGCCCATTACCTTTTCCACTTTTTATAGCCCGAAATACCATCGCATTGTCAAAATAGTTAAAAAACATCTACCAGTCTTATACACTCATGATAATCTTTTAACCATTTTATTTCTCCAAGACTTTTTACAAGTGACCCACAAATGTCAGAAACTTGGTTATCGATGGGCTGCTTTAAATGTGTTATCTGTCATTTTATTATGAAAATAAACACTTTACAAACACGTTACTAGCAGAAAATATGGAATATAGTTATATTAACTGTAATTCTAAAAATTTTATATATTTGATATCGTTACCTGCCAAGTACAATATGTGGACTGTACCATCAATACTTTAAAAACCCGCATTAGGAAACATTTATTGGGCACACATACTCTGTGTCGGAATAATCAAATGTCATTGTGGTCTAAACATTTCCATACGGTACATAATGGTGATCTCTCCAGTTTACCTGTCATAGCTACAGAAAAAGTAGACTGGTTAGAGGAGGTGACCTACACAACAAAGTATTAATCCAAGTGGATCTATACCTTGACAACCAGAGAGCCTAAGGGTCTAAATATCAGACAGGATATCTTATACCAGTACTGACAGCAAGGAAAAATTTCTCTCATTTAAATTTACTTGTATCTATAAACACTATTGTATATTATTTTCTAGTTTTTTAATGACAATCTTGTTTTTATTATGTCATACTATGTAGCCGATATATGTATGAGTTACAATTTTAAACCGGCAGTGGACCGGACATGCTAATCATGCTTATCACCTGTATTCTCCTACTTATTCCAGCTAGGCAGTAGTGTCTGTGTACTTCTGAGTAAGGCGTTTTTGACGAAATGCGTCAGCTCAACAGTGTTGTATTATTTTTTATCTATGCCATAGTCCATGGCTGTTAACCTTTTTTAAGATCACTCAAAAGTCAAGTTTTACTACGACAGGCTAGTGCCCAATCTACTTACCTTCGATGCTGGAATCATATATTTATTTGACTGTGACAAGCAACGTGAGCGGTTGCTTTCTTTCCGTGCAACGGATCACTCCTTCAGGACTACTTCCACCCAGCTACATGGTGAGCTGATTAACTTGTGTTTTTGTTAAAGATGTGAATCTGGCCTAGTTTATACCATATACTCTATGCATCCCAGGAGCTCAGCAATTAAGTATTCCCTCTTTCTCACTATTCTGTGTCTGGCTTTAATGCTGCCTACACACATAAGTTGTCCGATATGGCTGATTTTGACCATTTTAGGAAACTATTACTTTTATGTAAACAATCACTTATGATGTCTAAAATGAAATTCTATTGTCATGAGCAGATGAATTTGGCTAATTATATTTCACCTTGTATAAGCCACTTTCACCGGGATCGGAGGCAGCTCCAATCTTGGCCATGGTAAATCAGCTGGCCTTTTATCCATTAGATGGCATGGTAAACGCGATTGTGGCATCTGAATGATTCTCCAGTTTAGTCCTGGTCTGTTGTGGCTGCCATGCCAGATGAGGTCTTATGGCCAGGGCCGTTCCTAGAGGCGGGCAATTGCCTGGGACGTCGAGGGTCTGTCCAGCCGAGGGGGGCGCCGCGGCCGCCTGGAGGTTAGCCCCTGGCTCTGCGCGGCCGTTACAAAAGCTGCTGGAACAGGGAGGAGGCAGGACGGATTGTTACCATCCTGCCTTGTCTCCTGTATCAGAGTCACAGGGGGGCGCACGGCTTTCACCACGGCCCCTGTGATGCTGGATCTCCTCGGTCGGCAGCCTCTGCTGGTCCAGGAGATCCCTGGGAGCTGAGTGACTGTGTAAGCGGCGTGATGACGTCACGCCGCCTACACTGCTCAGCAGCTCCCGGACCTGGACATGGACCGTGGTGAGATGAGTATTTTTTTATTTTATTATCATTAGCTGCAGGGGCTACTACCTGACTATAGGGGTTATTACCTGACTATAGGGGCTACTATATGACTACAGGTGTTACTACCTGGCTATAGGGGCTATTACAGGGGCTACTACCTGACTATAGGGGCTATTACCTGGCTATTGGGGCTACTATAGGGACTATTACCTGGCAATAGGGGCTATTACCTGGCTATAGGGGCTACTACAGGGGCTACTACCTGACTATAGTGGCTACTACAGGGGCTACTACCTGACTATAGGGGCTACTACCTGACTATAGGGGCTATTACCTGGCTATAGGGGCTACTACCTAGCTATAGGAGCTACTACAGGGGCTAATACTTGGCTATATGGGGTTACTATAGGGGCTACTATCTGGCTACAGGGGCTACTAGATGGCTAGAGGGGCTACTATCTGACTATAGGGGCTATTAACTGGCTATAGAGGCTATTACAGGGGTTATTACCTGACTATAGGGGCTACTATATGACTACAGGTGTTACTACCTGGCTATAGGGGTTTACTACAGGGGGTACTACCTGGATATAGGGGGCTACTACAGGAGCTACTAACTGGCTATAGGGGCCTATCACATGGCTACAGGGGGCTACTATCGGGCTACAGGAGGCTACTAAAGGGGCTACTACTTGGCTATAGGGGCCTACTACATGGCTACAGGGGGCTAGTGACTAGCTACAGGGACTACTGCTTGGCTTCAGGGGCTACTACATGTCTACAGGGGACATATTACCTGGCTACAGGGGGCTAATACATGGTTATAGGGGACATATTACCTGGCTACCGGAGGCTACTGTCTGGCTACAGGGAGAATATTACATGGCTACTATATGCGGTGCTATAGATGGGGAGTTTGTATAGAGATAGGAATTGGTAGAGAAGTGCTGATAAATTGAGGAGTCTAAGATGTTTGTTTTGTAAATTCTACAGTGAAGAGTCATGGCCGGGAGAAGATGTCATGGTGGTCTGGGACAGATGGAGAAGAAGAGAAAGAGAACAACTCTTCAGAGACGTCTCCTGTAAGTCCCTGGATGTAACTTTACTGCAATCACTTATATGTCTGCAAAGCCTGTGTACACTGTATGGTCTCTGTATACCGGTAAAATTGGTAGTATAATGGTTTGTATTCAGTAATGTATTGTGTATTATTCAGTCACTATGGGCAGGTGATATCTGGTCATGGTGTTGCGGTATTCGGTCACTATGTGGTGGTGATATGTGGTCAATGGTGTGGCGGTATTATTTGGTCACTATGTGCTGGTGATATGTGGTCTAAGTAGGACATTGGTATTATTAGCCTGGGATTCTGATTTTCTGTAGCAGTATTATTTGGTAACTGTATGACTATTATTTATTAGTTTTATATGTAGCACATTGTGTTAAAGCTTTTTGTATATTTGGTTGATGGTGATGTCACATTGTGGCGCATTATGTTACGGGGGAGGAAGGATAACGAAATTTCTTCATCTCGCCCTGAGTGTAGTTTAGCCTAGGAACGGTATGGTCAATAAAAAGTACAACAATCACTAATAGTTTTATGTAGATAAAAAAATTAACAGCTCTTGGAAGGTAGGATAAAAAGATGAGAAGCAGAAATGGATGCGGCTATTTTCAGATAAGTGGTTAATCAATGCGGAAAATCTGCAGCATATACCATTTAAAAGGCTATTCCCAACACTAACATTGATGGCATATTAATAGGATATACTACCAATGTGTGATCACATCAGGAGAATGGGCCTCAAAACCTCTCTGTTTTGTGCGGAAAAGTCATCAGAACACTCCCATTGATTTTAATGGGAGTTCCAAATACAGCCGAGTGCTCCCATTGAAATCAGGGGGAGCATTCTGACTGCTTCTCCATTTAAAATGTCATCGGTGCCTAAACATACGGTACATTCCATATGGTACATAATGGTGATCTCTCCAGTTTACCTGTCATAGCTATAGAAAAAGTATTTAGAGGAGGCAACCTACACAAGAAAGTATTGAGTCACAAATCCAAGTGGATCTATACCTTGGCAACCAGACAACCTAAGGGTCTGAATATCAGACAGGATATCTTATACCAGTACTGACAGCAAGGAAACATTTCTTTCATTTAAATTTACTTGTATCTATAAACACCGTTTAATATTATTTCAGGGCCCGTTTTTTGTGATAGGTCCCATCAATATGCGAGTTTGGAATAACCCTTTAAGAGGTTGTCCGACAGAAAAAAAACCCTTACAAATTACCCAAAGTTGTATAAAATAACACAAAAATGTAGTCATTTTTTTAATCCCATGCAGACCCAGCCCTGAAGTTCCAGTGGTCAGCCCAGTCTTTGTTTACTTCTGGACAGCACATGACTGCTGAAGCCAACCAGTGGCGTTCCATGTATATCCAATATGAAGTCACGGGGCACACTAATATTATCCAATGTGAAAAAACTTTAGAAACTTGCTCTTATCATGATACAAAATTAGAAAGGATAAGTGGCGATCCCTCTTTCTCAAGCATTGAGAAAGAAGGAGCTGATCTCGAAACGTTGCAGGAGCAACACAGGTGTGCTGAGGTCTCTGTTCATATTACGGAAATGTTTTAAGAAACTCTATGGACTATAGCTAACAAATGCGCAAAGAGCAAGGAATGGATTTAGCGGGTTATATAACCCCACTTACCTTTTGTAATTTTGTATCATGATATGAGCAAGTTTCTAAAGTTTTTTCACATTGGATAATATTACTGTGTCCAAGCAGGACACTGTGCGGGTACGCAATCCTATAATTAGTGATTTGTGAAAAATAGAGGCGTTCCATGTATATCACCACTCAGGATGTGAGAGACTCGCAAGCGGTAATGTCAATGGACTAGCACCTAACAAGAAGGGATTTAAAAAGTGAGTACATTTGTGTTCTTTTATACAATTCCTGGCAATTTCTAAGCTTTTTTTTTTTTAATTCAGACAACCTCTTTGCGCGTCTCCCAGTTTGCTAAGAATCACCACCTCGTCTATTAAATAGTCAAGAATGGAATAAATCAGCAGGAAATGAACCCCTGTGTTCTCAGCAGAATTTGTACAAGACTGTTTGTTCAAAAACATGCAGAAAATCTTGCAGACTGAAGGTGCAGCCAAGATTATAATCAAGACTATTACTTTTATCTATTTCTAGACTTCTTTCAAAGTGAATGTCATCTTTTAATACCATGTGGTTTTAAGGTCCCACATTCTGTGCTGATTTTTCTCTTTATGTATCTTTATAAAGGTCAGAGCTCCATTTTTGATATAGAACTCCAAATTCCCTGAATGGCCATATAATTACATTATAAAAATAACTTGCTAACCTGAATTTTGGCAGTTTTCATGTCACCATAGGAGATTTTTTAACACTAAATTAACCCTTCCTAATAGTCATAATACTGCTGGTGTTTCCGCCACTGTTTTCTGGATTCATTTTTACAGCTTTCACCGTGCCATGATAACTTTACTATACGAGTCAGTACAATTACAAAGATATCAATTTTATATAGTTTTTTTTTATTTTTTACTACATAAACACAACAGCGTTTGTAAATTGCATTTTTCTGTTCTCGTATTCTGACAGCCATAACTTTTTTATTTTACTAGACACAGAGCTGTATAAGGACATGTTTTTATGTGGAATGAGTAGAAGTTTTCAATGGTACCATTTTGGGAGTTCACATGACACCTTTTATCAAGGTTTTTGGGAGGCGGGATGAACAAAATACAGCAATCCTAGTAGTGTTTTTTTTATTTTATAACGATCACCATGTGGTATAAATAACATTTTAATTTACTCAACAAGTATAATGATACCCAAATTACATATTTTATTTATGTTTTACTGCTTTTACACAACAAAAACACTTTTATTTAAAAAAAGAAAACATGTTTTTGCATCGCCATAATTAGAGATGGGCGAATTTCCCGAAATTCGTTTCGTTCACTTCGCCGAATTTCTCGGCAAAAAAAACCTTCGTTCCAAATTACTTCGGCACGAATCACGTTAAAAAACAGCTATTGCCAGGCTGCACAGAGCCTGCAGGGTGCTGTAGAACGTTGTGCCATGCTTAACCCCTTAAGCCGAACGCCTGAAAAGTAGTTAATGACCAGAACATTTTTTTAGTTTTGGCCTCCTTGCATTTAAACAGTTGTAACTTTTTTATTTTTTCAATGACGCAGTTGGATGAGGCCTCGTTTTATTCAAGACAAGTTGTAACTTTATAAGGGGAATAGTTTAAGTACACTTATAAATAATTGCAGTATTTTTTTTTTATTTTTTTCCAAATTTTTTTTTTGTTTTTTTCATTTTTTTTTTACACCATTAACATTTCACACTTAATAACTTGTTAGATTAATTCTACAGGTTATTACGGTCGTGTGGATACCAAATATGTGTAGGTTTTTTTGTGCGTGTAATTTATGTACAATTATTTTTTATTAAATATTTATTTTTATTATTTTTTTTTTATTGTTTTTTTAACTTTTTATGTTTTTCTTTGTACTTTTTTTTTGACTCCCATGAAGGGAGAACTGTTTAACATTTTTTAATTTTTTTTTTACACTTAGTAATGTATTAGCATATTCATATATGCTAATACATTCTAATCTGTGTCAATCTGACACAGGCAGTGATTAGGACAGCACACAGTGCGTCCTAATCACTGGCTTCATACACAGACAACTCGGGGCCCA
>JAODAL010057603.1:0-22582 GCA_025379985.1 Phyllomedusa bahiana
TTTTTTTAAAATTGAAAACGGAGTGATAAAATTAAGGATCCCTCTGTGAAGCAAGGGGGTGGAGCCTGCCGGCGGCGGCGGCCCACCCGGCTTCACAGACCGGCCCCCGCAGCTCTGCACCCGCCGCAGTGAACTGTTGTGTTCACTGCCGGTGGGCCCAGAGCGGCATCACAGGGGTAGCAGAGGTGGTAGCAGCTGCCCCGGGGCCGCGGGGCCCCCCAAGCCACTGGGCCCCGTAGCAACTGCTACCCCTGCTACCCCTGTAGTTACGCCCCTGCACTCACTACATATAAAAATGCCTCCAATTGCTCACTCACTACAGATATAAACATGTATGCTACATACAAACACACCCAATAAAAAACTACACAGACTAAATGTATTACTCACATGCTTTTCCCACACAATATAAAGCTGAACAAAAAAAACACATTTTCTGATGCTACATATACATAAACACACACACAAGCACAAAAATACACTACATATCTGCATTATGTTGTAGCTATTTTACTGACACTAGACTCTTACCTCTACAGAAGTAGAGGACTGGTCCAGCAGCTGTGTCAGGAGCAGTGGAAGGAGCAGCATGTGAAAGCTAGCACTAGACAAGTGCCAGCCGGCTAGATTCTTCTGCTGCTGCTGCTGGCTCAGTGGCTGGGGGCAGACACTCACGGATTTCTCCCTAAGCAGGGGCCGATAGATGCTGGAACCGCTGGGCAGTAGCATTAGACGTCACTGTGCTGCTCAGATGCTGATTGGGTAACGTGCAATGCTGCTGCCCTGTACTCAGGTATACTGTGCGCTGTATGCTGCCGACATTCACACTGCACAACCTTGTTTCTTCTTCTATCTCCTAAGCATGGTGCTGTAGCCTGTCACCAGGGGCCCGAAATGCTCCCGACACGGGCAGGCGCCACCTATGACAGGCAATGGGATTTTATGAAAGGGTTCGGCAGCAGTGAACATAAATCACTGTTAAATTACCAGGCGGGCCCCCCTGTGCCGGCGGGCCCCATAGCAGTCGCTATGTCTGCTATGCTGGTAGTTCCGCCACTGTATTTGATGTGTGTCAGTATGTTGTTTTCTTGTATAGGTATTGCGTTATATCCATTTCCCAGCTATTTATGTTGATCTCTCACAATGATCATTAATTATCAATGCATGTTTGACCATTTTATGTATGTAATAAGTGGCAATGATTTTGTCCCTGATGAACCCCTGGAACAAAAAATAACGCGTAAAACTGATTAGTGTGTTGTTTATTGTTATCTTATATAACAAAACAGTTATTATGTCAGCAACTAGTGGTAATAAAATATAATTTAATATACCGTCATCAATTCCTGATTTGTAGGGGAACATATATGAAAACTGGCTAGGTCTAAGACTATCTTTGTTGCACATGGCAAACAATCAGAGCTCGCCTTTCGTTTTATTATTATAGTGCTCTGAAAAATGAAAGGGGAACTTTGAGTGGTTGATATGGGCAACAAAGGAAGTTTTAGACCTAGACAGTTTTCATACATGAGGCCCTAAGGGTGACATGTTTGAATGTTGGCACTGACAGGCCAGTTCTAAATCACTTTAAGGTAGTATAGAATGCGTCAGAATGTATGACCCTGTTGTTCTTCAGTTCATACATACAGTCGCATTGTAGGGTCGATACTCAGACAGACCACCTTTAACTTGGTCTGGCTGTTCTAAATATTTTGCACCTAGGTTTGGTGTCAAAGAATCATAAATGTGTCTTCTTATAAGAATGTGGTGCGACACGCCCCAGAATGCACCTAATCTTTGGCACATTAAAAGTGTCATGCAAGCGCTTATTGCGCCAAAGTTTGGAATGCGACTGTTCATACATCTATAGAACAGGTCTACTAAAGCTTTATGATGCCAGATAACTGGCACAGCCCAGTACATACATGTTGTCCCTAGTGTCTATTTTTTACTCTATTATTATTTGTGCATGTGTTATATCCTTGTTATCTGTTATTTTGACAGGGAATAACAGGGTTTAATATACAGGTCTAGGTTCCAGTTGTGGTCACCCTTGTTGGGGCGGTTACTCCATTTTATTGTGACAGGGTTTGTAAGATTAGGGTTTGTATATTTTTTTGATATATTTCCATTTAATAATATATGGATTAAAGGTTAAGTTTTATCTAGTCTATTCAACATTTCCTGTGGTTGGTTAGTCCCCAGAAGTTTGGAGAAGCCTCCCTTTGAGCCCCTTTATAGCATCTGGCCTGGAAAATGTCATTTTTGCTCACTGTGCTTTCTGCCAAGTGAATTGGGGAACTCCAAGCTTTGGGTTCCAAGGAATTGCATTTAGGAACACATGTATGTAAGCTGTGTCGGTCTAAAAACACTTTTTTTGTCCATAGCAACCAATCAGAGTTCCCCTTACATTTAATTTAGTGCTCTGAAAGAATGAAAGGGGCACTCTGATTGGTTGCTATGGGCAACAAAGAAAGCCTTAGATCAAGACAGTTTTCATACATGTCCCCCTGTGTGTTTCTGGTGGACAACATTTGCCAGCAAGCCTACAGCATTATTTATTTAACTGTCCTGGTTTGTATTAATGTGTAGATTTCACCCCAGTTCTGTCTTCCTTAATTACACTGTGTTTATTTATTGAGCCCAGATATTCCCCTTGAAGTCTTTGCTGTGCTGAGCCATTTGTAGCTCCACCCATTTACGACACCTGGGTTCACTGATGATATCAATGAACTGCACATGGCATAATGTAACACAGCTCAGGTCTATGTGACCGATGGTCTATGTGCCATATTTGTCATGCCATATTGTAACGCACAGAGGTAGTGGATCCGCAGGACCACCGCAAGCGATGGTGGGAGCCCACGCCAGGGAGCGGAATCTAAGTAGGTCCCGGTTTTCACCAGAGCCCGCCTCAAAGTGGGATGGACTTGCTGCGGTGGGAGTCTACCAGGTCGCTTCCACTGGAGGGACTTGCTCTCGGTGGTGGCCAAGGGTAGGCGTGGTACAGATTCGACAGGCAGGCTCGCTGTCGGGGACAGGCAATAAGGTCAGGACAGGTGGCAGAAGTTCGTGGTCGAGGGACGTAGGCAAGACGGTATGGTACACAGTAATCAAGACAAGACTTCTCAGAATGCTTTCTCTATAGGCAATGGGCACTAAAGATCCAGCGAGGTTACTAGGAAGAGGCAGGCTTAAATAGGGGCAGCGACCGGCAATAGCCAATTACCGGTGCGCTGGCCCTTTAAATTTAACTGCCAGCGCACACGCCCAAGGGAGCGGGACCACGCGCGGTGAGGGACAGAGACAGCAACAGCAGGAGCGTGGCTGGGTAAGTGAGCCTCGGGACCGGCAGGGGAATGAGCGCGCCCGCGACCCGACGTGCGGGACGTGGTGCCGCTCAGTAGCGGGGCACAGATGCGCCTGCGACCCGGGACGAAGGTTGCAGGGGCATCCATGACTGTACCCCACTTTTGCCCCCCCCCCCTCTTTCTGGTCTGAAGGAATTTCTGGATTACCCCTTCCAATCAACGAGAAATTATAATTTCCCTCTAGTCCTCCTCGTACCCCAAAATCCCCCTTAACCAAAAAAAATTAGAGGGAATTTGGCCCCAAAAACCCAAGGAGGGACTGTCTTCCCAGGGAAATGATTTCAGGGCCAGGGGTTTTAGGAGCGGGGGAAAAAGAAAGGAGTTTCCCGGGGTGGCGCATGGTAGGGGGAGCCGGGTTTATAGGCCCACCGGGTTAATTCGCTTTAAAGGGCCTCGAAAGGTCCCAAAAAAACAGGGTCCCATTTGTAACTCGGGGGTTTTTATTCTTTTTTGGCCCAGGGGCCACAAACCTTTTCCACCCGGGGGAAGACTGGAGGAAAGGGCTTCTTCTTTTATCTGGGATTGAGCCCTTTGTTGGGGCTCAAAAACACGGAGGGAGAGATTTGGGGGGTCAGGGCCCAAGATGATTTTCAAGTCCCCGGACCCAAACCCTCCCCCTTCCCGGGGGTCAGACAGGGACCGCAGGGGGGAGGTGGGTGGGGAAGCAGGCCGTCGCGATGTAAAGGGGGGAGGCACCCCCGCTGACCCGAGTTAGGGAATTATAAGAAAAATTTTGCCCACGGAAACAATTTTACCGGTTTAACTTGTCGAGCTGAGAGGGGAAATGGCGCAGGAAAACCCCGAACCCGATTTGGGCTCCCCACCTGACCCTTCGCTGGGGGGAAGCCCAGGAGAAATCAATTTACCTGAGTTTTAAACCAAAAAGGCCTAAAATCTAACACAAAATATCAGTGGCACACTGATATTTGTGTTTGAAGGGATGTATTTCCTTTTCGTGTGCCCTAAGCCCGCGTTTTTCAGAGTATAAATTTTTGATTTTTGCACAGCCTTTTTACGTTTTGGGGAACAAAGGGCCCCGCCAAATTTAGAAACGAAACTGGCCCCCCGATCCAAGACAAAACTTGGAAGGGAAAACCCCTGAAACGAAAAAAGTTCTGAAAAAACAGCCGGGCCCCGGCGTGGGGTTTTAAAGGGGAGGGCCCGGAAAGGGGGCAAAAAACGACATTTTAAAAACCGATCTGTGACCACCCAAATCAACGGGGTTACCGGAAAGAAGGGGGGAAGATCGGTTATAAAATCCATCCCAGTGAACCATGGGGTGGGTAGGAATGGAAGAGGGGCAAAGCCCCCGGGGTTTTGGGCGATGGGGGTCTCTTTTTCGGGGACAGGGGGTTTTAATTTCTCGACAAATTTCCGAATCTTTAAACGGGGCCTGCCACCCCAAAAAACCGTTTAGATCAGGGGAAAAGTCTTTTCGGGCACCGGGTTAACCCGGGCCCCCAAAGAGGTGTTCCCCCCAACAGGATACGCCCACAGGCCGTGCTTTCGTATATCTTTCCCCGGGGGGGAAAATTCCGGAGGTCGACAGGAGGCTGGGGACAAGACCTCGGGGGGTTTTTGTGCTCCGGGGAGACTTCTACCCAACCACGTTTGGGGCGGGAGAGAAAGGGCATTTTGCCCCTTTACATTTTTTTCCGCAGGACAAAATGGACAGGGGAAAATTTAAATTTAGGAGAAGAAAGCGAAACCCCCTAAACTTGGGACGATTTGGGCCTGGGCCGTCTGCAGGGAAATGGAGGGTTTTCCGTGATTGGAAAAGATAAAAGATTGGGGTGCCAAGCCCCTTTCCCGCTGATAACCCATTCCCCAATCCAGTTTTTATGGCTAATAACCCAGGGGCTCCAATAGTGTAAAATTTTTTTCCCCGGAAAAATGTCTTTGGGAAAAAAAACACAATTTACCCCTTTTTCCCCGGGGCCCCCTTTTGGGGTGGGGCTGCCCACCTCCCACCCCTCTACTTCAAGCGAGAAGGGTTTTTCCCGGGGGGCCGGGGCACAGGATAGAACCGTTTGGGAAAGGCAATTTTTTTAAATGAATGCTTCCCGGGGTTGGAAAGGGGCCCGTACTTGGGGTTTGCCCTTTTTCCCTTTTTGAGGGCCACAATGGGAGCCCCCCAGCCACCAGAAAGGAAGGATAGCCCTTTATTTAAAGAGGGGACTTCCCTTGTTTGGCCTACAGGCAGTTTGCTCTAGGCGCCTCAGTACCTTTGGGGAACGGGGGGCGGAGTCTCTAGTCAGGTGGTACACCAAAATTTTCGTCCATTTAAACCAGACACCCGGTAAAAAAGGGGATCCCCGAAGACGGGTTTTTCATGGAAATCCCGGAAACGGCAGGTGCATTACACAGTCCAAACGGCCCTGACCAGGGGACTCAAAGTTCCCTTCCCTGGTTTTTTAAAGGGCCCTCTCCATTCAAAAACCCTTTCCGATTTGGGGCCAAAAATTTTGGCCCCCCCCAAATCCAACTTTGGGGAAAGATCTTCGAACCCCCTAGGGGGTCCCAAAAGGGTCCGTGGGTCCAATTTGGGGGAGGGGATCGAATTCTTCACCGGAACTTTTAAACCCGGTAAACCCATGGGGGGGGGCCCGGAAAAAACCATCCTTTTTTCCCCCCGGGGGGGAAAAAACCCCCCCCACCCAGGGAAGGGAGGGCTTTCGTTTTATCCCCCCTTTTGGAGATTTTCCCTTAAATTAACAGACCCGGCTTGTGTCCCGGGAACAACAAGGAGTAGGGGCTCGCCCCCAGGAGGGGCTTTGGAACCCCCCAATTTTTCCAAAGGGAAAAAAAACCCGGGCAATGAAGGGGGGACGCTCTCCCGCTTGCTTTTTCAAAGAAAACATCAGCGAAAAACCCGATATTCGGCAGGACCGGGCCAAAAAGGCTCACGGGAGGGTTTGAGCGGGGACAAAGGGAAAATATCTGGCGAGGGGGCCACCCGACAACGACTCTTTCAATTAAAGGGCCCCAAACAGTTTTTTTTTCCCCGATGTCTAGTCTAAAGTAGGAGAAAAGGAGCTGCAAACCAAGGAACCCGGGGGAGAAAAACCAAAAAGGGGCGGGGAAACATTTGAAGGAATCTTTCCCCTTTTGCAGGGCCCCCCTAAAGTGGAGAGACCCCACTTGGTGATGAACGAAAAGTTTCGGCTTAAACATCACCGTGACCCAGAAGACACCAGCGGCCTTTTCCAGGCCCGGCCACCCGGGGACATACTGATTAAATAAGGGGCGGGAATAAAGTTCCCCCCCTTGAAACCAATTCCCGGAAGGCCGAGACCTGAAAAGTTAAATCCAGGGATCATTCACGACCGAAACCGGGATCATCAGGGATGGGGGAGGAGGAATTTGCACCAAGGGAAAACCTCCTTTCCCCGGAAAACCCCGGGGGTGAGTTTCCCGAATGCTTGGGGCGTTTGGGGGCATTTTCCCCTGGAAGTTCTTTTTGGGGTGCCACAGTATAGGCCAAAAAGTTTTAAGCCGACGTCGGGCCCAAATCCTAATTTATTTACTTACCCCGGGCAACTTCATGGGTTCCTCAAGGGGGGGTGACTGTTCACAGGGGGGGCCCCTTGGGAAAACCGGTTTTCACCTTTTGGGAAACCGGGCGTGGTGGTAACCACGCTCTTTCCGAAGCTTTTCTTCGCCTTTCAGCAAAAACCCCGTCGATGCGGGTGGCCAAAAAAGGGTCAAGTCGCTGATTTTTAAAGGGATGTCCCCTTTGCGGCCAAAAACATCCTTAACCCAATGGAAGCCCCTTTTTAAAGGTGGCCACAGAGTGGGAATTTTTTCCCAATTAACCCCTGAGGAAAAGGGGGAACTGACCCGAAAATCCCTACTGACGAAAACCCCCTGGCTCATTTTAAAGGGCCGTTTGGGAAGGATGCAAAATTCCCCCCCAAAAAAAAACAGCCCGGGAAATTCCCCGAGGAGAGGGCCCGAGATCTGCCGTTTAAACCCAATCGTTTTATCCCCCCGAGGGTGTGGGGCCCTTTCCAGGGGCCTTTCCCGGGAAAACAGGCAAACCCCGAATGCCACCTTTGATCGTTCAGACCCGGGTTCTGGGTTTGGCCCTCAGCTCAAAAGTTTTTATTGAAAAATTGGGTGATGAATCCCCCGGGAGAGTTTCGGGTCCCTACTTAGACTGGGGCGACAGCCGGGGCTTGGGGCCCCCGGGGGGGCCCAAAAAAACCCGCCCGGGGCTGGAAAAACCACGGGGGGAGGGTTTAGGTTGCGCTGGGGCTTTTATGAGCTGGGTGCCTCATGTTTCGACCCAGTTCTGAGACCCGCTGGGGAAAAAATGGCGTTAGGTCCCCCCACCGGGCAAAAGGGCCCCCAAGGATTTCCCCGGGGCCCGGCAAAATTTTAAAAGACAATAAAGGGTCCTCAGGGGGCCCCCCCCAAGCGATTTGGGAACCCAAACCCCTTTCGGAAAAATTAATTACCCGTTTTCCCCCCAGACCCCCCCGCAAAGGGGAAAGGGCTTGCTTTTTGGGGGGAGCTACCAGGCGCTTCCCCTGGGGGACGCTGTGGGGGCGGCCCCCGGGAAAGGGGGTACAGATTCGACAGGCAGGCTCGTTTTCGGGGGAGGCAATAAGGCAGGACAGGCGGCAGAGGGGTTTGGGGGATGAGGTACTTTTCAAGAAGGTAAAAGGACTGGTTTAAAAAAAAACAAACTTTTCCCAAAAGCTTTTTCTAAAAAGGCCCCTGGGGACTAAAGATCCGGTTTAGGTTACAAAGGGAAAAGGCAGGCTAAATTTTGGGGGCCCGTGATGCCTAAGCCATTTTTCCGGGGGTGCTGGGGCCCCTTTTAAAATTTTAAAAACTGCCGGCGCGCGGGGGCCCCCCAGGGGGCGGGACCGCGCGGTGCCGAAAGGGGCAGAGACAGCAGCACAGGAGCGTGACTTGGGGGCATGGAAACCTCGGACCGGAAGGGGGGAAAGAGAACGCCCGCACCTAACGTGCGGAAAAGCGGGGGGCCGCCAGAAAAACGGTGGGCACAGATTCACCGCAACCCGGGGGGGGGGACACAGGGGCATCCGTGACACATATTTTGGGAAGTGGGCTATTTGAAAGGGGACACAAAAACTTCAGAAATATGACAGAATGAGACAGAAGTGGGGCATAAGGGAGCTTTGATGGGGGGCTTTTTTTATGAGTAACTGGCTCTTTTTAAAATACACTTTATTCACCATGTCACTAAAGCAAACAAACCCAGGGATTTTCCTCTATTCCCACCACCCAGTTTTTGCTCCCCGAGAAAGTTTTTCCACATCAGTTTCCTCCCCCCATTTTCCCCCAACCTATGTATACATCCCACAAAAAATAAATTTTTTTTTTCAACTACCCCAAACCCCCCTTTCTTAATAGTGCCCCAAAAACGCCACTCATACCCCTTTACTAAACCCTCTTCCCGTTCACTTTTATTCATCTGCATTCTCCTAACCCCGGCCCCCCCTCTTTAACTGCTCTCCCACCTTTCTCCCCTGTCTCCCCTAGAAAAACCCCCACTAACCTGCTTTTTTTTTTTCGTTGAAAGTCTTTTCCCGCCCCATTTAAAAAGTACTTTGTGGAATGGCCCCCCCACTGTCTGTAAAAAAAACTCGCTGCTGTTCATGACTTATTCCTCTCTAACCCCTCAACCTAAATAGCTCTCACAGAAAAATGGCTCTTTTTACTCTGACAAATGGGTTCCCTTTCCCCTGTCACCCTATGGGGGACCTTTCCCTTCCATCACACCCCCCTTTGACCGAGAACAGACATTGGGTTTAGAGTTTGGGATACTTCTCTTTTTCCAAAACTGCACTTTTCCATGTCATTTTCCCCCCTGTTACCCTCCCTTTTTACCATCCCTTCCCCTTTGAGCTCCCAAAACCCCCGACTCTTTTCGGCCATTTCCTCAGGGGAGTCGTGGTTGTGTACAGACCCCATGGGGTACCCCGCCAGTTTCTTTATCGTTTTTTCGCTTGGCTTTCCATTCCTCTCTAACCCCCAAATACCCACATCATCATGGGTGATTTCAAAATCCCCCTTTTAAAGGGCCCCCATGTCTCCTTTCCTTTTTTAGTTTCTTTCACTAAAATTTTTCTCTTGGCCTCTTGCAATTTACACTCCTTATTGGTCTTCTGTAAATCCCCTCATCAATTTTCAAACCCCCCTAAATTTTCCTTATGCCTCTCTGACCAAACCTTATCACCTTCACTATACTATTTCTGACCCAATCTCCTCCCCTTTTCCTGTCCTGACCTTGGGGTGTCATAAAATACAATTTAAACTCTTTTCAAACCCCCCCTGGGGCAATTGGGATCACTCCCCACATCGCACTACCAGAGTCAATGGCAGCAGCCTTGGAACATGCCTCAAACTGGGTCTCTTTCAGGTTTTTCCCGGTGTGGGTTAGTTCTGTGGAAAAGTCAATTTCTAACGGGGCTTTCTCCCCTACAAATTCATGCCCCAGGGCTTACAAAACTGCCCTTTAATGCGCCCCAAAAAAAAAAAATTTTACCTCCCCCAAACCCCAACATTACACAACAACTCCCAAAAGCCTGTTTTATTTCTTTCCCCTCCCTCCTCAAAGGGCCCAAAGCCGTGCCCCGATCACTGAATCCCTTTTCTGAAGACCTGGCTAGCCCTTTTAAAAACAAAATCGATAGTAACCAGCAAAACATTTGCAAACTCAATGCCCAATTTCCCCTCCTTCCCCCCCCCTGCATGCCTATACTTTGCTCTCAGGGCCCTTTAACCCCAAAGGCAAGAAGAATTTTCCAGGCTTTTTCCTGTCTTCTTGCCCCACCACCTGCTCTAGTGACACCATTCCCTCCCACCTCGTCCAGTCTATTTCTCCAGCTGTCCTCTCTCACCTAACTGCTTCAACCTCTCTCTCTCCACTGGGATCTTTCCATCATCCTTTAAACACACCGTCATAATCCCTTTATTAAAAAAAGCCGACTCTGGATCCATCCTGTGATGCTAATTACCGACCAGTCTCTAACCTTCCCTTTATCTCTAAACTCCTGGAACGCTTGGTCTACTCTCGCCTAACCTGCTATCTCTCTGCTCTCTTCTCGATCCTCTACAATCAGGTTTTCGAACTCTACACTCCACAGAACTGCTCTAGATAAAGTCTCTAATGATCTCCTCATGCCTAAATCACAGGGAAATTACTCGTCGTTGTTTTTTCTGGATCTCCCTGCAGCGTTTGACACTGTGGATCACCACCTTCTCCTCAGCATGCTCAGCGCCATTGGCCTCCAGGACACCGCTCTCTCTTGGTTCTCATACTAATGCTCTGACCGCTCCTTCAGTGTCTCATTTGCAGGTTCTACCTCCTCTCCTCTTGCTGTTGGGGTTCCTCAGGGATCAATTCTTGGACCTCTCCTTTTTTCACTCTACACAGTCCCCGTTGGACAAACCATCAGCAGATTTGGCTCCCAGTACCATCTCTACGTTGATGACACTCAGCTATACACCTCCTCCCGAGACATCACTCCTGCCCTGCTATAAAACACCTATGACTGTCTTTCCGCTGTCTCGGACATAATGTCCTCTCTCCATCTAAAACTAACCTCACTAAAACTAAACTTCTTGTCTTTCCGCCATCTTCTAACCACTCATACCCTGCCATTTCTGTCTCAGTGTGTGGTGCCACCACAATTCCTAGGCAACAGGTCTGCTGTCTTGGGGTTATACTAGATTCTGATCTGTCTTTCAACCCCCATATCCAATCCCTTGCCGGCTCCTGTAACCTGCACTTCAAGAACTCCATAATCTGTCCTTTTCTCACTGTGGAAACAACTAAAACCCTCATTGTTTTTCTTATTCTTTCTTGTCTTGACTACTGTAACTCCTTGCTTGCTATAACTCCCTCTCTGTAAACTCTCCTCTCTCCAATCTGCCCTGAATTCAGCAGACAGGCTTGTCTTTCTTTCCAGCCGCTATACTGATGCCTCTACCGTGTGTCACTCGCTGCACTGGTTGCCCATCCAGTACAGAATACAGCATAAACTAATCACTCTCACCCATAAAGCTCTCCACGGTGCTGCACCCCCCTAACTATCCTCCCTCATCTCTGTCTACCACCCGACCCGGTTTCTCCACTCTGCTGATGATATCAGATTATATTCATCAGTTATCCGAACCTCCCATGCCCGTCTCCAAGATTTTACACATGCTGAAACAGTTCTCTGGAACATACTACCGTGGGTGTTCAGGCACACTCACAACCCTCATAGTTTTAAGAGTGCCTTGAGAACACATTTTCTCAGTCTTGCCTACCAACATCCCTAATTGCTAAAACCTCCACCTGCTATCACAATTCTTCACCCCCTTTTAAACTAGAGCACTCCAGGCACTTATTGAATGTGTACTGTCAGGGTGGCAGGTTCCCCCAAATTTTTATGTAAACCCCCTCCGTTTTTATGAAAACATGGCTGGCCATTGTAAACTTTTACTCTTCGTCTCTTCCATACACCCAATAGATTGTAAGTTCTTGCGAGCGGGCCTCCCCTTGTGTCTTCTGTAAGTTCCTTTTAAATGTCTAATGTCGAGGTTTCCCTAAATGTAAAGTGTGGGGAATATGTTGGCGCTATATAAATAAAGATTATTATATTGTTATTAACAATTTGACTAGAAAGAAAAACTTGGTTGTAGAATCCACGAACACATCAAAAGCCATTGAACGCTAGAAAAATTATAGTGACACCTGCAGTTCTTCGTGATTAAAGTATCTAAGCTGTATTGCTATTGGACAAAAAAGACTGACACCAAACCAACCTTTGTATGTAAAATTGTTGTTTATTACTAAAATATTTTGGAAAAACAGGGTATTTTTCATTTTCCATATCACTATTTATATTTTTTTTAAATTCGGAAATCTTGCAGCTTTCACTCTAGCCATTGAGCCTTATAATAGACAAACACTTCTGTAAAACAATTCATTATCACAATTAAAACCCTTAAACCACTAAACGTACATGCATAAAGCACTGATAAAGGATAATCAAAATATGTTGGGGTGCTTTTTAGGTGGTTAGGATGAGTTAGTTTCTTTAGGGTAATTTTTTTTGAACCCTTTTTAAAACGGGAAAATTACCCAAACGAAATTCAGACCCCGGAGGGAAAAGAGTTTGAAAGATCAAATGGTCTTACCTTGCTGGAAAGCATTTTGATCTGTTCGTTCTGATCTAATGATCCTCACAGGTTTTGGGAATATCCCCCCAACCTTTCTGCCCACCCAGGGAATCCATTTTGTCATTGCTATAAACCCGCAACTTGGTTCTTGTTGTGCAGTTTCCAAATTAATAGAGGAATGGCATTATGTTGACAAAGATCGGCAGCTGACTTGAGGTTGATTTCAGAAGCAAAATTCTTTATTTTGGTTAATGCATACAAGTTTTTATACATATTAGTCTGGAGGAGTGGCAACATTATATGTAGAGATGGGCGAATTGATTCTAACGAAGTGGAATTCGTTTAGAATTTCAGGAAAACTTCAATTCTGAACGAAGTAGAAGTTTGGGGTACTTCGCATGAACGAAGTGTGCTTTTGATTGATAAAATGGCTGCGAGCACATGGCGTTACATGGGGTAAAGAACTCTGGGAGGAAGCATAGCCTGCATGACATGTGCAGAGATGAAGCCAGTCAGAGACCGGCGGGATTCTATGACGTCACCGCACTATATAAGTCCGGGCGCGACGCTGGGAGCTCATATCGCTCTCACTGTACTGATTAGGGAAGGTGCTGCCGCGGCTGCTTATGATAGCTGATACTAAAGAACTCACTTTTATACAGCGATTTTTGGGGGTGTCTCATCTTGTCTCAGAGA
Organism: Phyllomedusa bahiana; assembly: GCA_025379985.1. Taxonomy (NCBI): domain Eukaryota; kingdom Metazoa; phylum Chordata; class Amphibia; order Anura; family Hylidae; genus Phyllomedusa; species Phyllomedusa bahiana. The sequence continues at coordinate 13,212 of JAODAL010057603.1, forward strand.
CTGCTTCTCTTAACGTTCTATTTCTGATTTTTTGGGGTATTGGATCTGAAGTCAAGGGTGTGTCCAGTGCAGCTGCATATACATTTTAATGCTATCTGCTCACAGCACATTGAATATCCAAGGGTGATCTAAGCCTGTTCCTGTTGTATTCATTTAAAGAAACAGCGTGTTTACAATTTCAAATACCACTTCATTTTTGGCTGCTTTAATTCTTTTGCGCAATTTACATCCAGGGGTTAATTTATGCGTTGTTCTGCTGCTGTGATGACTAAAAGAAAACATTTATTTTTACCGCCAAAAAATACATTTTTCCTGTAGTAATTCACAGCGAAGGTTAATTACAAGTTTTTTCTCTTGTTGTTTTAGCGTAAAATACACGCCATTGTTACACGCTACAAAGCTGGTAGTTTTTTGTGCTGCTCAATTCTTTTGCGCAATTTACATCCAAGGGTTAACTAAGTATTTTTCTGCAGTTGTAATCAGTAAAAGAAACTTTGTTTTTTCACCGCACAGAATTTAAAATTTTGTAGCATAATTCATATCCAAAGGTTAATTAAACCTGTTTGTGCTTTTATATTCAGTAAAATACACAGAGTTTTTAAACGGCACATACAAGTACATTTTTCCTGCCCATTGGTGGAGCACAATTTATATCCAAGGGTTACCGAAGCTTCTTAGTGGGTTCATTTGGAGTCAAATACAGGGTGTGTATTTATCATATACAGATATCTTCATCAAACAGTGTCTGTACATTTTAGAACAAACAGTATGCCAGACAGAGAGGTGGCAGGCTCTTCACCTGCGATTGGCAGTGGCACAAACATTCTTGCAGCAGGCCCCGGTCGCAGCACAGCAAGGGGACATCGCAGCAGGGGTCACTCGGTGAGGCCACAACTGCCGCTGTCATCTAGCGGCCATGTGTTGTTCAGCAACCCAATGGTTCTTGATTGGTTGACTAGGTCATCCACTTCCTCCCAGATGACATCTGACAACCCCAGCCAAGAGTCGGTGGGAACATCAGACAAAACCCTTAGTTGGCATGGATCGGGAGCGGGTCAGTGGCCCTCACCTGTCCTCAACCCTCCTCTGTCCAATCCGGTTCCCTCAGCCCGAGATCTACTATGTGGTCTGTGCTCAGCGCCACTATATAGCGAGGATGAACAATTTGAGGAGGGCAGTCAGCAGCTACTTGGCAACGAAGAAATGGGGCCAATATCCCCTGCTTCTTGCAGTAGGCGGCAAAGTATAGATGTGGAGAGTGGCATGGGAGGTCATGTTGTGAGGGGTCAGCCTCTGCATACCAAGACCGGTGATGAGGACAGCAGTGATGATGAAACACAAATAGATGATAATGTAGCCGACCACACTTGGGAGCCGGGTGAAGCAAGGGCTTCATCATCGTCAGGAGAAGAGGGCGTCAGCTTGCGCGTCAGGCAGCAGCTCAGCCAGCAAGTGGGTTGTGTGGCCGTGAGTCAGCAGGGTAGCAGCAGTGTGAGGTCAGGAGCCAAGCGGCCACGGGGTAAAAAACCTGCTTCGCATGTCCAAGAAAGTAGCGGCACAGGTGCTCAGCGAGGCAGCGGCGGTAGTAGTCACTCAGTGCGGAGCGTTGGCGGTAAAATCCAATACTCGGCGGTGTGGCAGTTCTTTGCTAAGACACCGGAGAAGCCGAATATGGGTATATGTAGAATCTGTGGGCAGAAAGTGAAGCGTGGCCAGGGAGCTAACGTTGGCACCACGGCCCTGCGTTAACACATGCAGCGTCACCATTTAGTGGCCTGGGAGAAACATGTCTCAGATGTGGTGGTCCATCCTGTCGCCGCAGCAACAGCAGCAGCGCCCAGTGGCACGCATGCCATTGCAGCCAGTCAAGGCTCCACCACCTCTGCAGAAGGGAGCTGTTTCTCTTTGACATCTTTGACGTTGTCAAACTGTAGCTCCTGCGCCAATGTCCGCCTCCTCCTCCTCCACCACCACCACCATCTCAGCCTCCACAAGTACTGCTCCATCATACCACATGTGTAGGGCACAGCGGTGTCACGCAGTTCTACACCTGGCTTGCCTCGGCGAACAAAGTCACACAGGGGAGGAACTGCTCCGCGTCATGCAGCAAGAAATCGATGTGTGGCTTTCTCCGCGCCTACTGAAAATCGGAACCATGGTGACGGACAATGGGAGTAACATGGTGTCCGCGCTGCATTGAGGAGGGATGGCCCATGCCCCCTGCATGGCGCATTTGTTCAATCTGGTTGTGAAAAGGTTCCTGAAGTCTTCCAACGATCTTCAGAAGCAGAACGGCCTCCCCCAACACACTCTGATATGCGATGTTTCCACCCATTGGAATTCCAGCCTGCACATGTTGGACCGACTGTATGAACAGAGAAAGGCCATTAACGATTTTTTGATGATCCAGGCGGACAGGAGTACACCCCTGTGTAACTTTGATGTCAGCCAGTGGCAGCTCATGCGTGACACCTGCCGTTTGCTGAGGCCATTCGAGGAGGCACGTTATTTGTCAGTCGCCAGGACTACGGGATGAATAACGTCATTCCACTGCTTCATGTCCTGGAACAGATGCTGAAAAATCTGTCTGGGCAGGGGACTGGAGACGTGGCGACTACATCTCGCGGCCACATGAGTCCGGGGGGGACTGAAATGGAGGAGGAGGAGGACATTGGAGCAGAAGCATTGTCTGGTAAAATGAGTGGATTTTCTACCCAGGTGACAAGAGAGGAGGAGCAGGAGCAGCTGGAGGAGGTAGATGGAGATGAGGAAGACGAGGCAGATGACCCGCAAGCACCGTGGCAGTATACAGTGGAGATGGAGGCAGGGAGCCCCTCGGAGTCACTTATGCAGATGGCCCGCGGCATGCTGATTTGCCTGGCTAGTGACAGCCGAATAGTCAGCATCCGGCAGAGGGATGACTTCTGGCTCTCCACCCTATAGGACCCTCGCTACCGGTCCAAAATGGGAGCCTTTTTCCCAGCTATTGAGAGGGAGGACAAACTCAATACTATAGGGAATCCTCCGTAGTCAGTTGGCCGCTGCCTATGTGCGGCATCGTCCCTTCTCTGACAGGTCTGAACGGGGGGTTCTTCAGCGCTCACGTACTACTGCCGTGGCTGCTGGGGGAAGGTGGAGGGGTAGGAGCAGTACCAGCTCCATCAGCAGCAACCTAAGCCTGGAGTCACTGATGAGCAGCTTCCTTCACCCGCCTAGTGAGGAGGGCAGTCGTCAGCATCAGCAGCAGCAGGACCTGGAGCAGACCCTGAACCAACAGGTGGTGGCCTACTTGGACAGCACTCTGCCACCCCAGTTAGAAGATCCGCTGGACTACTGGGCAGCCAAACTGGATGTGTGGCCGCAACTTGCTGAGTGCAGTGGAGAAGCTGTCCTGCCCGGCCAGTAGTGTGGCATCAGAGCGGGTGTTCAGTGCAGCGGGGGCAATCGTTACCTCAAGGAGAACCCGCTTGTCCACAGGAAATGTGGAATGACTGAGCTTTGTCAAGATGAATCAGGCGTAGATCGGCCAGGATTTCCACACACCAATGCCTTAGGCGTCAGACTACATCAGCCATGACGTCTCACCCAAACTGTGAGAAATGAGTCTGGGTTCAAACTACCTGCCTCAGCCACTATTCTGATGCCGCCACCCGCCTGATGCCACACATCTGCTGACAGTTTCTCCATCTGCCACCAACCATTTTTACCAGGGACTGGTATTGCCACCCACCTCCACACTCTGTCATTGTGCCACTTTATGACCTCATGCTGCTGCTGATAATGTCAACTCCACACTGTGTCAATGTGCCACTCTTTGGCCTACTCCAGTTTTTGCCACCTCCAGAATGTCATTGTGCCACTGTCTGACCTCATGCTGCTGCTGCCGTGACCTCCACTCTCGGTCATTGTGCCACTCTGTGGCCTACTACTGTATTGCCACCTCCAGAATGTCATTGTGCCACTGCCTGACCTCATGCTGCTGCCACCGTCACCTCCACCCTCTGTCATTGTGCCACTCTCTGGCCTACTACTGTTTTGCCACCTCCAGAATGTCACTGTGTGACCTCATGCTGCTGCTGCCGTTACCTCCACACTGTGTCATTGTGCCACTCTGTGGCCTACTCCAGTTTTTGCCAGCTCCAGAATGTCATTGTGCCACTGTCTGACCTCATGCTGCTGCTGCTGTGACCTCCACTTTCTGTCATTGTGCCACTCTGTGGCCTACTACTGTTTTGCCACCTCCAGAATTACATTTTGCCACTGCCTGACCTCATGATGCTGCTGTGGCTGCTGCCGTGCCCTCCACACTGTGTCATTGTGCCACTCTCTGACCTCATGTTGCTGCCACCATCACCTCCACTCTCTGTCATTGTGCCACTCTGTGGCTTACTACTGTTTTGCCACCTCCAGAATGTCATTGTGCCACTGTCTGACCTCATGCTGCTGCTGCTGTGACCTCCACTCTCTGTCATTGTGCCACTCTGTGGCCTACTACTGTTTTGCCACCTCCAGAATTTCATTGTGCCACTGCCTGACCTCATGCTGCTGCTGTGGCTGCTGCCGTGCCCTCCACACTGTGTCATTGTGCCACTCCCTGAACTCATGCTGCTGCCGCCGTCACCTTCAATCTCTGCAATTGTGCCACTCTGTGGCCTACTACTGTTTTGCCACCTCCAGAATGTCATTGTGCCACTCTCTGACCTCATGCTGCTGCTGCCGTGACCTCCACACTGTGTCATTGTGCCACTCTGTGGCCTACTCCTGTTTTTGCCACCTCCAGAATGTCATTGTGCCACTCTCTGACCTCATGCTGCTGCCGCCGTCACCTCCACTCTCTGTCATTGTGCCACTCTGTGGCCTACTCCAGTTTTTGCCACCTCCAAAATGTCATTGTGCCACTCTCTGACCTCATGCTGTTGCTCCTGCCGCCGTCACCTCCACTCTCTGTCATTGTGCCACTCTGTGGCCTACTCCAGTTTTTGCCACCTCCAGAATGTCATTGTGCCACTGTCTGACCTCATGCTGCTGCTGCTGTGACCTCCACTCTCTGTCATTGTGCCACTCTGTGGCCTACTACTGTTTTGCCACCTCCAGAATTTCATTGTGCCACTGCCTGACCTCCTGCTGCTGCTGTGGCTGCTGCCGTGCCCTCTACACTGTCTCATTGTGCCACTCTCTGACCTCATGGTGCTGCCGCCGTCACCTCCACTCTCTCTCATTGTGCCCCTCGGTGGCCAACTACTTTTTTGCCACCTCCAGAATGTCATTGTGCCACTGTCTGACCTCATGCTGCTGCTGTGGCTGCTGCCGTGCCCTCCACACTGTGCCATTGTGCCACTGTCTGACCTCATGCTGCTGCCGCCGTCACCTCCACTCTCTGTCATTGTGCCACTCTGTGGCCTACTACTGTTTTGCCACCTCCAGAATGTCATTGTGCCACTCTCTGACCTCATGCTTCTGCTGCCGTGACCTCCACACTGTGTCATTGTGCCACTCTGTGGCCTACTCCTGTTTTTGCCACCTCCAGAATGTCCTTGTTCCACTCTCTGACCTCATGCTGCTTCTCCAGCTGCCGTCACCTCCACTCTCTGTCATTGTGCCACTCTGTGGCCTACTCCAGTTTTTGCCACCTCCAGAATGTCATTGTTCCACTGTCTGACCTCATGCTGCTGCCACCGTCACCTCCACTCTCTGTCATTGTGCCACTATGTGGCCTACTACTGTTTTGCCACCTCCAGAATGTCATTGTGCCACTGTCTGACCTCATGCTGCTGCTGCTGTTGATGCCGTCAACTCCACACTGTGTCATTGTGCCACTCTTTAGCCTACTCCTGTTTTTGCCACCTCCAGAATGTCATTGTGCCACTGTCTGACCTCATGCTGCTGTGGCTGCCGCCGTCACCTCCACACTCTGTCACTGATGTTGCCACCTGAGCCCTCAGCTTGTTTTTTTCCATCTGTCGCTGCCATGACTTTATCAGGCTACATTCCCCCTTCAGTTTTTTGGTCAGTTTTGCCCTCTTAAGTGCCCAGGGAATTTTATAGTGAAGCGATTCTAAGAGCGGCGGCAGTCATGTGCGTGTCATACTAAAACACAACATTGTATGAAGACCAAACCAAGCTCCCTCTGCATATTTTTAGCATGGCACAACGTTCTACAGCACCCTGCAGGCTCTGTGCAGCCTGGAAATAGCTGTTTTTTAACGTGATTCGTCCCAAAGTAATTCGGACCGAAGTTATTTTTGTCGGGAAATTCTGCGAAGTGAGCGAACCGAATTTTTGAGAAATTCACCCATCTCTAATTATAAGATTCAATACTTCATCATCATTACTTCACACTTTTGATTATGTTTTGCTATACATTTCGTTAGTTTAACATATTTACATGCAAAAAGAAACCTTTACCCTATCACACTGAGGTTTATTTTGTAGCATATCACCTTACAGATCAGATAACTTTAATATTTTTGTCTATTATTGGGGGCAGCAAATTAATCTGGGTTCATAACACAGCGGATGCTGGGAAATAAATGATGGAATGGTACAGTAAACATCCCTGCTGCCCTACATATATAAACATATGTGTATTATCTGTGGTTACAGATTGGAGGTACAAAAAACACCCAATAAGAGAATAAGTTGACCAAATGAGTCAGATTAACCAGAGACATAAATTCCTCTTGGGTCTGTATAGAAATTATGAACACACTCTATTTAAGGCTAACGAACTAATTAAATCATTTAACTCTATATGGCTTCTCTGACACATCACTAGTAGTGTTGAGCGATGATTATCGACAAAGTTGAAATCGGCAAGGTTTTTATGGTGATCTAAATTTTTAGATCATGCGATAATTAAGGCTAAAATCTGTGCATCATCTATTAAGATCGCGCCATTTTCGGCGCTTCCTGTAATTTTGGCGGCCAGCAAATCAGATTACAGAATAGAGCAGGGTGAGATGTGTGTGCGACGTCATGACTGGGATGTGTATGGTTGCGATTGGCTGGAAAAATCACATGACCTCGTTTTACATAGAACAGCGTTTCCTGTTCAGCCTCAGTGTCTCTCAGCGTCTCATAGGAGTAGGACGTGCGCTCTGCCTGTGGCCAAACAGCTCAGCGAAATTATTCTATTTCTGCACAGAGAAACCTCTACTATTAGCTGTGATCCTTACAATTTAGTTAGATTAGAGATTGGAAGATTTTATGTAGTTAGGTAGAGAATTTTAAAGGAGCATCTACCGCTGTAAAGTCACGGGGGGAGCGGGGGGTGGGGGCCCCCGCGGGCGAACACAGACAAGCTCTATAAAGAACACTGGATAAAGTTCACCAAGACTTAGTGTAGACATTGCACTGCAATATCTTTATTATTAACAGTTTGCTATTGAATATTTCCTTGATATTGGGCAGCCTGAACTTATATTAGGATACACATCATTTCTAGTAACTGCAGGTCTCTGTGTTAGGTGCAAAACTCCACTTTTATTATCAGTATACATTTCAGATAGGTGTTCATTTTCAATTTTACCCATTCCACCTTTGTTCATATATCCACCTTGCACTTAAATCTGAAAACAGCAATTTTATAGTCACCACTAGTGTTGAGCGATTGCGTTGGCTATCGAGATCGATCGATAGTCGATAGTCGGCCGCTATCGATAAGGTTTTTCGATAGTGAGCATCGATTATGAGCGATTACCATTAAAGTCTATGGGAGAGCAACAACACCTTCATTATTACACCCAAACAAGGCTGGAGAAGCTGAAATTAACATCCACAACAGTCAAATGGATACGTGCAACATCTTAGGCAACACACTTAGGTTATAAAAGTCACAGAAAAAAAGTCACAGACCATTTACTATCCCTGTCTTGTACCACAGCCTGACCCTTAAACCTGCAACACCCACAAATTAAAAAGTGCCAGAAGGCAGTATGATTTGAACCATCATGTTACTTGAACTGGACATTGAATATCCCTGAACTGGAACTCAGCATGAGCCCCAAACCTGCATGACCCCCGATTTAAAAAGTCCCGCAAAAAGGAGTTTTTCAACCACCATTTTAGTTGAACTAGACACTAACTAAATCTGTCCTGTACCGCAGAATGACCATTAAACCTGTCTGACCCACAGTTTAAAAAAGTGCCAGAAAAAGGGTTCTTTCAACCACCATTTTAGTTGAATGGAACATATACTGCCCCCTGTCCTGGGCCAAATGTATGACCATTAAACCGGGTCTGACCCCCAGATTAAAAAGTGCCGGGAAAAAGGAGTATTTCAACCACCATTTTTTTTTAACTGGAATTGACTAGAACTGTCCTGTGCCACGCATGACCCAGGGCCGGAGTTACATTTGGGTGCGGTGAGAGCCCAGGCTGGGCGTCCGTCATCTTTTAACACGCGGGTTTAAAAAATGCCTGATGACGCGCAACAAAAAGTGTCGTGCTGAAGCAGAGTGCGGAAGCGGAAGTGTGAAAAATCCAGCCTTCCTCAGTACACAGTCAAGACCTGGGTGCGCTTGCCCCTCCGTATGAGTGCGGACCAATTTAGCTTAAATTGGAAATACTTGTGGTTAACGCTCCTGTTCACCCAGGGGGCCCTTTTTCTTGGCATTCTTTTTTTTCATTTTACTCAACGTGTGGAGGAAAAATTTTCTCTGTAAATTTGTTCTCTGTCCGAGCTCCATACTCCATGTCCTCTGAATTAAACCCACAAACTGGTCAAGTTTTTCCTGTACCTCCCTTGTATAATTCAGGGGATTTTTTTTACCAGCTATTTTGTTTCTTGCAAGTTTTTTTTGTAGTTTAATTCTAGAAAACACATTTTTAAAATAGGATGGAATCCCACCATGTCTTTGTTATCTTTTTTTCATTGTATTAAATGGGTTGTTCAATCAGGGATTGATAGCTATGTTAAAGATCTTGCAAAAAAAGTCATTTTGCAATATGGGGTCCATTAACAGTGTCCTACCTATTCTGTTTCTGACAGCACCATCACCCTTGAGCCACTCTTGGCAATTGTGAAGAACAAATGTCTGTTAGAAACAACATTTTTTATAATAGGACCTGTAGTATAGCTGCATGTCACAGCAAAATGCCCCCAAAAATTAAAAGCTGACCTTGAGCCCCTTTGGACAATTGTGAAGAACAAAAGTCTGTTAGAAACAACATTTTTTAGAATAGGACCTGTGTATAGTTGCATTTTCACAGCAAAATGCCCCCAAAAATTCAAAGCTGGACCCTTGAGCCCTTTGGACAATTGTGAAGAAAAATGTCTGTTAGAAACAACATTTTTTTAGAATAGGACCTGTGTATAGTGCAGTCACAGCAAAATGCCCCAAAAAATTTAAAACTTCCCTGAGCCCCTTTTT
>JAODAL010057604.1:0-22582 GCA_025379985.1 Phyllomedusa bahiana
TTTTGGGATGTGTATCCGGCAGATGACATCTCTGGGCTGGTCGGGGTCAAGGGCTGCAGGACGTAAAGCTCTATGTGCCCTGTCAATTTCAATAGTGGCATTGGGCGCCCTGCCCAGCAGCTCGTTGAAGATAGAGGTCAGAACAGGGTAAAGATCAGCAGGTGCCACCGATTCGGGTAGTCCTCGAATTCTCAAGTTGTTGCGTCTACTTCTATTTTCAATGTCGTCCAGTTGTTGCTGCAACGCGAAGAGCTGCTGAGAATGGCATTGACAGGTGGATTTGAGAGACTGAATGGAGTCCTCCGAGGAGGCTTGTGCTTGTTCTAGGGCATCTACTTTTGAAGAAACGGCATTCAGATCAGTGCGGAATTGCGCAAACTCCTGCTTGTATTCGTCCATGGCCCGTCTGACTATGGAGGAGATATCGGACTTAGTCGGCAAAACGTGGATTAACTTTCGGAGGTCCAACAGTGACACTGGCTTGTCCTCATCCCCCAATGGGGTGGCAGCGGTCGGGGGCTGTGAGGTAGTGCTAGACCTCCGAGGGGAGCAGGCAGTGAGAGGGGAAGATGATGAGGGTCTGAGGATCGGAGGAGTCCCGACAAGGCTGTAAGGTTGTGAAGGCACCACATCGGCGATCGCTCCAGGAAGCATCTGAGGGGAAGGGGCCATTAAAGCGCCACTAGGCTGCAGCAGATGAGGGGGTTCACCCCACGAAGAGCCTGAGGACCACGGTGGCGATGTTCCCCCTCCCGGGGTTTGGATGTTGTGCCATGCTGTAGAGAGGGCCTGGTTTTGCAGAGGCAGTTGTATGACAGCATTCCCAGAGGCCTGCATTTGCGTATTCTCTAAGTGTAGGCTGGTGGGTTCCACTGGCAGTTGTGATGGTTCGAGGATTCCAGCTTGCGAGATTCCTGATTGCAGGGTTTCCGGTATTGACCCCTGTAAGTGTGGGGACCCCATCGGTGTACGGTGTGGCTGTGGGGATCCTGCTCGTGGGGCTTGTGATTGCAGAGTCCCTGTCTGTGGAGTTTGTAATTGTAGAGTCCCTGTTTGTGGGATTTGAAATTGCAGAGTCCCTGTTTGCGGGTTTTGTAAGTACAACAGGGTCCCTGTTTGCAGGTTTTGTAGTTGCGTAGTCCCTGGTTGCGGGTTTAATACTGGCACTGTCCTTGCATGAGGATTTTGGAGATGCAGAGTCCCTGCTTGTGGGATTTGTAATTGCAGAGTCCCTGCTTGCGGGATGTGAAATTTTGCAGAGTCCCTGCATGCGGGTGTTGTAATTGCAGAGTCCCTGCATGGGTTGTTGAAATTTGGGCAGAGTCCCTGCAGCATTTTTGCAGGTGTTGTAATTTGGGCAGAGTCCCTGCATGGGGTGTTGTAATTGCAGAGTCCCTGGTTGTGGATTTTGTGATTGCCAAAGTCCTGGCTGGGGTGTTGTAAGTGCAGAGACCCTGGCTGCGGGTTTTGTAATTGCAGAGCCCCCGGGCTGCGGGTTTAGGAAGTGCGAATCCCTGTTTGTGGGTTTATTAATTGCAGGCCCCTGTTTGCGGGTTTTGTAATTGCAATGATCCTGCCAGCGAGTTTTGTGGGTGCAGGAAACCCACCTGCGGGTCTGAGAATTGTACAATCCAGCCTGTGGGATTTTGCCCCTTGGCGGGTCCCCTCATGGGGCAGTATACTTGCAGGGTGCCAGCTTGTTGCTGCGGGGGAGTCTGTTGCGAGCCAGGAGGAAGGAAGATGTCTACTTGTGGCTGTTGTACATATTTGGCCCCCACTATCCGGGGCGGAGAAACAAATGGGGACCCCTGAGCTGATGGCCTGGGTGACAAGATGCCTACTTGAGGCAATGGGTCTCCTGGCATAGGGGTGGTGGTCCCCAATACTGCTAGTTGCTGCTGGGTGCCATTTTGTGGCAACTGGGGGTGAGACTGAGCTAGTGCCCCCAGGGCCAGTGGAGCTAAGGCTGTGCCCGCTGAAGCAGTGACACCATGCTGTGCAGATGGCCCGGAAGGGGTTAATGGCTGGGACCAGGAAGGTGGAATGGCTGTCTCCTCAGACCCCTTCTGTTTAGTAATAGGGCTCCTGTGGAAGTCCAGGGGGCAAGATATGGGCCTGGGAGCAGATGGAGCCCGCGTGGTGCACACCCAGCCCTCAGAGGGGCTTATCTCTAAGGCCGCGGAGGGGTTAGGAAGCCCGCAGAAACTCCTACCCGCTTCAGAAGATGGCCGCCGGGTCCATCCACGTGCTGGTCAGCAGAGAGTTGTTGCGGGGAGTCTCCGGTCCTCAGGTCTGTGGCATGGAGCGAGTCCGCCGACCGGGACGCAGCGCGGGTGCCTGTCGGCGAAATGGAGAGCCCGCCTGGAGTCGGAGGTGCCTCGCGGGCAGCGGAGAAGGCGGGGATCTTTGGGGCGGACGTAGGAAGGCAGCCACGCTCCCGCTCGTATCCTGGCCCGGCCCGCCGCCGAGCGTGTGAAGAAGGCGCCCCATTCCCCTGCTGAGGAGAAGGAGATGGGAAGCAGGCTTGTTCTTCATCTTCTTTGTAGCTTTGCCCATCTTAGAAGCTGTAGATCCAGCAGGGTAATTTCGCTGAGAAGAGGAGCTCAAAATCATGCGTCCTCACGCCGCCATGTTCAGCCACGCCCCTTTATTGGATATTTTAAACTTTTGTAAAAAAAATAAAAAACTGAAAAGTGGGGTGTGCAAAATTATTTGGCCCCCTTAAGTTAATACTATGTAACGCCACCTTTTGCTGCCATTACAGCTGCAAGTCGCTTGTAATATGTGTCTATCAGTTTTGCACATCGAGAGACTGAAATTCTTGCCCATTCTTCCTTGGAAAACAGCTCGAGCTCAGTGAGGTTGGATGGATATCGTTGGGAAACAGCAGTTTTCAGCACGTTCCACAGATTCTTGATTGGATTCGGGTCTGGACTTTGACTTGGCCATTCTAACACCTGGATACGTTTATTTGTGAACCATTCCATTGTAGATTTTGCTTTATGTTTGGGATCATTGTCTTGTTGGAAGATAAATCTCCATCCCAGTCTCAGGTCTTTTGCAGACTCCAACAGGTTTCCTTCCAGAATGGTCCTGTATTTGGCTCCATCCATCTTCCCATCAATTTTAACCATCTTCCCTGTCACTGCTGAAGAAAAGCAAGCCCAAACCATAATGCTGCCACAACCATTTTTAACAGTGGGGATGGCGTGTTCAGGGTGATGAGCTGTGTTGCTTTTATGCCAAACATATTGTTTTGCATTGTGGCCAAAAAGTTTGATTTTGGTTTCATCTGACCAGAGAACCTACTTCCACATGTTTGGTGTGTCTACCAGGTGGCTTGTGGCAAACTTTAAATGAGACCTTTTATGGATATCTTTGAGAAATGGCTTTCTTCTTACCAGTCTTCCATAAAGGCCAGATTTGTGCAGTGTACAACTGATTGGTGTCCTATGGACAGACTCTCCCACTTCATCTGTAGATCTCTGCAGTTCATCCAGAGTGATCATTGGTCCATTGGCTGCATCTCTGATCAGTTTTCTACTTGTTTGAGATGAAAGTTTAGAGGGATGGCCAGGTCTTGGTAGATTTGCAGTGGTCTGATACTCCTTCCATTTCAATATGATCGCTTGCACATTGCTCCTTGGGATGTTTAAAGTTTGGGAAATCTTTTCGTATTCAAATCCAGCTTTAAACTTCTCCACAACAGTATCACGGACCTGCCTGGTGTGTTCCTTGGTCTTCATGATGCTCTCTGCGCTTTAAACAGAACCTATCACATACTATCACAGAGCAGGTGCATTTAGACGGAGACTTGATTGCACACAAGTGGATTATATGCGTCATCATCAGTAATTTAGGACAACATTGGATCATTCTGAGATCCTCACTGATCTTCTGGAGTGAGTTTGCTGCACTGAAAGTAAAGGGGCCGAATAATATTGCATGCCCAACTTTTCAGTTTTTAATTTTACAAAAGTTTAAAATATCCAATAAATTTTGTTCCACTTCACAATTGTGTCACACTTGTTGTTAATTCTTCACAAAAAAATTAAAATTTTATAGCTTTATGTTTGAAGCTTGAAATGTGGCAAAAGGTTGAAAAGTTCAAGGTAGCCAAATACTTTAGCAAGGCACTGTATATTTCAGCGTTATGTGGACTTAAAATCTGGCAAAATTACACTTTTTGATGTTGAGTTAGATTTAGCAACAGAGAAAACTCTAACACATGGTATATTTGAAAGTTTCACTCCGAAAACTGCCAAAAATGAATTTTTTTTCCACTCAGTATAATTTTCACTAACCAACCACTATTTAAAATATATTTCTTTGTATTGGAGATTTGGAGACGGTGTGTTATACAATTAGTGAACCCCTAAAACTGTCAAAATGAACTTTTCTCCACTCAGAATCATTTTCCCCAACAAACCACTATTTAAAATATATTTCTTTGTATAGGAGATTTGGATACAGTGTGTTATACAATTACTGAACCTCCAAAACTATCAAAATGAACTTTTCTCCACTCAGAATAATTTAAATCAACTACTGTTGAAAACATAGTACAGAGAGTGAGCTGAAAACTCAGAACGCAATACAGTGAAATATATATATAACTTGGTCAAGTGATTTTCGCAACCAGTAAGAGCTCTACACCTCAGCGATAACGTTTTTGACCCTTCTCTGTGCTCTGCACTGATTGGATGGCCGTCAAAAGTGCAGGAAGGCGCTGAAAACTATTAAAATGGCGTGTCGAATTACACTGATGAACTTGAACATTTACTGGAACGAACAGTAAAATGTTCAGTTCGAGAAAATCTAGATGTTCAACTCGAACTTAACTTTTATCGAACAGTTCGATCAACACTAGAATATAGAGCAGCCTGTCATTGCTGTAAAAGATATGTTTGAAAAACAGTTTTTTGGTTAATAATTAGCTGGATGTTAGCTCAAAGATAATAGAAAAAAAAAGTTTTGGGGGGATTTTTTTTGGTATCACTTTTAAGAAAAAAAAAATGCACCATGATTTTCTGCATACCAGAGAATAACCACCATCAAAAGCACAGCTCTTTAAATACATTTATAAAAAAAGAAAAACCAGAAAACAAACACATAGTACATAATAAAACACAATTTTTTTCTGTCTTTTGTTTCTTAAGAGCCAAAAAGAGCCACACAATACAACTGTGTGTGAAGAAAGCCTTAAGTTACGTCCACATAGCACAGGTTTTCAGTTGGTTTTTCAAATGGTTTTCAGAGATCTGGCTCCAATCACAGCTTTTTAACTCCTTTGATGTCCCAGTAAATGTTACCAGGTCATCTAAGGAATTGAGAAATGGCGCTTGTTGAACCACCCTAGCAACAAAATTATGTGATGACAAATGGTTTTAATTTCCGCTGGAGACTTAAAGAGGTACAGGACAAAATTCCCCTGCACAAATCGTTTGCAGTTAGATGCTAGCTGATCACATATGAGAATGAGGAGGGCCGACCTTTCCAGTCACTTCTATGGGAGCTCCCAAATATACTCAAGTGAGTCAGTGCAAGGCCGAGACGACAGGTAGGTGAAGGTAGGCGACCGCCTAAAATGCCACTTCATACCGGACAGAAAAGGGGATGAAAGAAGGTATGGAGTGGGCTTAATTTTCCATTGGGGGGCACTGTATGCCTTTTTTGCCTAGGGCACCAGAATACCTTGTTCCAGTCCTGAGTGAGTGTACTCAGATATATTTGGGAGCTCCCATAGAAGTGAATGAGAAAGATCACAAGCACCATCCTCATTTTAGGAGTTAATGGTTTACGTTGTGGTAAAACCCCATTAAGGAAGGCCGCTATTAGCTGTGATCTTACTGCCTTAGGCAGAATGTAATAGGAGAGCCATTATTGTACACTGTTTGCAATATAATACAATTGCAGACATCTTGTGGTCAGGTGCAAATTAATAAAAAGCTTTAAAATCAGTAAAGTTAAATTAAAAGATTAAAAGAACTGCACTCTTTTTCCATTTTACAGCAAAAAAAGTTTAGCTTTTTTTTTTTTTTAAATCGCTTCTGGTACCCTATTTAAAAACAAACAGATTTTAAATAAATCAAAATTAAAATTCTGTCCAATTTAAAAAGTAAATTACAACAAAACAATAAATTAGAAAGGTTATAAAATTTAATAAGCACATTTGTATTCAGTTCTATTATCTAGCCAAAAATAATAGTCATTTCTTCCAAATCATTTCACTGGAAAACTAGAGGGCATAAACAATAACTGATAGATTTGTAAAATATTTAAATTCTTATGGCTTATTAAAAAAAATGAATAATTAAAAATCAAACAAACAATAGGTTTCGCATCTGATAGACTCAGTGTCGTGGAGCATCTGATGACATTGTTGTACAAATTAGCTCAATAAACCCTTTTAAAGTCTTTTATAAAAAATCATACATTTTGTTTACACTCGAATTGTCCAAAAAAACATATAAGTCAAATGTTACAAACAATTGCTGATTCTTTGAGTGCTCCATTGACTCTCAGAGTTGTCCTTGCAAATATGTCCATGTATACAGGACTGTACTTTAGTAGAGTTGGTTGCAAAAGTATTAGTACCACTTGAGCTGTTCCTCATTTTTAAATGTTGCAGTCACAAGCTTTATATATATATATATATATATATATATATATATATATATATTTTAATATATATATATTATAATTATTTTTTTTTTTTTATGGGATAGCAAGGTCTGTTGGGGTATGTCTCTACCAGCTGTGCACATCTACCATTAGTTGGTAAGCAGTTGTGCTATACTCCTTCCATTTATGGATGATGGATTGAACAGTGCTCCATGATATGTTTAGAGTTTGGGCTATTTTTTAAAACCCTAACCCTACAATACACTTTGTCACAACTTTATCCCAGAGCTGTCTTGTGTGTTCCTTGGTTTCCATGATGCTGTTTGTTCACTAATGTTCTCTAACAAATCTCTGAGGCCTTCACAAAAGAGCTGTAGTTATACTGAAAACACATTACATAAAGATGTATTTACTAACTAGGTGACTTCTAAAGGCAATTGGTCACACTGGATTTAATTTAGGGGTATCAGAGTACAGGAGACATATGCACGCCACCCCACATGTAAATCAAGCAATATTTTATTGCAGTACCTATTTGCATTTATTCGCCCACAAATACAATGTAAACTAAATAGCTGTGGCTCTGTCACTAGCTCTGCCTTCAGTGCCTCTAAAGCCCAGACACTTTTTTGTTTATTGTTTTATTTTCTTAGCATTTTTTTTTTCAGGGGGGAGAAATAAAACCCTGACATCACATACTGCAACTATTTATTTAGGATATTTTTTTCTAGGAATTACTACTTTTAAAGAAAAATATTATATTAGCTTTTTCTCAAAAATGTTACCACTGTAGATATAAAGAAAGACAAAATACCAACAGGCCACTTCTAAATTTATACTCATACCTGTATAGCTTGCACCTGATTGTAATTGCCTTCACTACAGAGTGCAATTTATGATCTGTTATTGATTATATTTATTGTTTATGTCTATGTCGAATCAAAATTTTGTGCTGGTGTACCTGATAATGAAAAAAAGGATACATGGAATGATTGGTTGTAAACATGTGCATACTGCTGAGCACGAGTTTCTACAAAAATACATCAGCAATTTTATTGCTCTTTATTCATACAAAAATATATTCCTTTGCAGTCATGATTGAATGCTTGACACTGTCAAAGAAAATCAATAGAATTCAATCTTATAAAGTTGTACTGTATGCAGGTAGACTTCATGTTGGTTCATGAAAACTCCTGTAAACGATAGTAAGACAAATACAACTATTTCATTTGCAAATTTTTGTAATATAAAAAAAGGTTGCATTTGATATTGTACCTTTTTTGGGAAAAAGTAAAATGGACACTAGATTGTTATGCTAGATTGTAAGCTCTTGTGAGACGCACCTTATATTTCTTGTTTGATTTATTCATAAGTTTGTTAGTCTAATGTCTGATATTGACTTTAATCTCTGTGATAGAATGTGTTGCAAAATATGCTAATGCTATGTAAATAAAGATTAATATTCTGACAGGTATTTTTGTATTTAAATCATTTTTGGATATAATACTATGTACAAGCAATGTACAACATGAAGACATGGTATGGCCATGTGTATGAGCCAGCAGTGTAGCTACTGCAAATGCATTAAATGACATCAGACCCCATGTGAAAGGTGGCGTGGAAGTGTCCTGCCAAAATAAGTGTGTCCTATGTGATTACAGCCAACACAGAAGCATCCATAATCTTCAGGCTATGGCTACTTCTACAGTTGAAACCAGACGTTTACATACACTATATAAAGAGACACATATGCATGTTTTCCCACTTTCTGGCATTAAATCAGAATACACCTTACCCGTTTTAGGTCAATTAGGATTACCAAAATTATTTATATTTGCCGAATGTCAGAATAATGAGAGAGAGAAAATTTTTTAAGGCACTTTTATTACTTTTTGCAAAGTTAAAAGTTTACGTACACTTAGATCACTATGGGCGACATGTATGAAGATCGGCACGTCGGAGCGCCCGTTTTCACTGGATTTTTAGTGAAAGCTGCGCCTCATTTATGTCGGTGCCCGAGGTGCGCTCATACAAGCGGAGTAAAGTTCCCTGCGCCTCGCCAGTGACTGAGGCACAGTGCGGAACTTAGGCGCAGAAGAACTGCACCTCACCTGTATCGAAATGGATCGTAAGATTCACAGCCCGAGGAGGTGCGCTCATACATGCGCTGAAAAGTTCCCTGCGCCTCGCCAGTGTGTGAGGCGCAGTCTGGGACTTAGGCGCAGATGGACTGCGCCTAACATGTATTATGATTCGAGACAGGCTGGACATCAGCGAAAAAGCATTAAACATGTTCGTGAATCGCAATAAGAGTTGTCTTTCAAATGAATGAATGAATAAAGTGAAAAATCTAAGTTGAATAAAAGACATTGCAATGTATAGAAAAAGTTTATCGTTTAAAATTAAAGCAAATATATCTAAGCTCTCCAAAGAAAGAAAGAATAGCTAGAACAGGTCTTAAAAAAAGGGAGAGAATTGAACTAATTTTACATCAAATAAGCCAATGCAGAAGTTGTACAGATGTGAATTTTGGTCTGTTGTTTTATTCCAAAATGAAGAAGTATTTGTACAGATATGAATTTTGGTCTATTGTTTTATTAAAAATGAAGATGTGTTTGTTCTTTTTTCACATTTTATTCTATTTTGTATGTCCAGCCAGAGCCAGCACAGCACAGGTCTGGCTGGGACCTGTGGTTCTCCAAACAGGATTTCTATCTTCCCAAGGCTCAGTTCTGGACGTATTTACGGACGTATTTACATCCTTAAATACATCACCAACTGAGCCTAAAATAAGGAACAAGTAGCTTAGAATGGCTACCAATGGGAAATCCGGACTAAGCCCTGGGAACATAGAAATCCTGCTTGGAGAACCACAGGTCCCAGCCAGACCTGTGCTGTGCTGGCTCTTGCTGGACATGCAAAATAGAATAAAATGTGAAAGAAGAAAAAATACATCTTCATTGTGGACTAAAACAATAGACCAAAATTCACATCTGTCAAATACTTCATTTTTGGAATAAAACAATGACTAAAAATCACATCTGACAACATCTGCATTGGCTTATTTGATGTTTAATATTAGTGAATTGTCGGACTTTTGAATTCTTTTTATAGTGGGGAATGTTTTCTTAGACGAATTTTATAAAAATTGTCATTAATGTTAATTGGGGTTACTATTTACTAATACATTGATTTATAAATGTTTAGAGCCACTGGATATGTTAATTTTATTAAGTACTTCATTTAAATGACCAATCCATTTTATTCTTCATACTGTGTAATGTATTTCCGACGCAAAATCCGTTCCAGAATTACATTGCAAATACGTGCCACACTTTATGACGCGTATTTGCAACGTATTTGCAATGGATGTTGCGTCGGAAATACATTTCCCATAGTAAATAATGAGGAATGTATTTCCGAAGCTAAATCAGTTGCAAATACGCGCCACAATTAGTGGCACGTATTTGAAATGTAATTCCAGAACGGATTTCGCGTCGGAAATACATTACACAGTATGAAGAATAAAATGGATTGCTCATTTAAATGAATTACTTAATAAACAGACATATCCAAGTGCTGGAACAATTAAATCAATGTATTAATACATTAACATTAATGACAATATATAAATTAGCTTCAAAGAAAAAAAATTTCCACTACAAAATGTATTCCAAAGTCTGTGGAAATTACACTAATTTAAAATCATAGAAGCCAATGCAGATGTTGGACAGATGTTTGATTAAACATTTTCCATAACAAAAATTTTAGATGTATTGGGGCTGCTTTGAAGTTTAATGCTATTCAGTATATACAACAAAAGGCTTGCTGGGACCTGTTGTCCTCCAAGCAGCATTTCTTGCTTAATTATTTATTCTTCTGGACAAATCATTTACTTTAGTAGTATACTGCTGTAAGTGTAGAACTATAGCACATTACAAGAATACCGCGCTCCACTTCGACTTCTCCGCTCAGATAGACCACATTCAACTAGGTCTGTCTGTTGGAGCTGTAAAACGCTGCAATGCGCCTCACTTTGCCGACCCGCAATTATGCATGCCTCAGAGTTTTCGAATTTGCCAAGTCCCGCCCCAGAACGCGCACGGCGCGCCCATTGCACGCCCCTTCATGTTAGGCGTAGCTGAAAGTGGCGAAGATTGCGCCTAACATCGCATTCCTGCGTCCGACAGGGGATTCGAGACGGTGAGGCGCAGTTTTCGGCAGAAAACAGGCGCAACTCCCGATCATACATGTCGCCCTATGTCTTTAAACAATTTGGGACAGCCTATTTGATGATTTCATGTCTTTGGAAGCTTCTGATGGTTTATTGGCAACATCAGAGTTAGATACACACTTGTGGATGTATTTTTAAAGCACACCAGAAACACACTGCTTCTGTGTGTAACATTGTGGGAAAGCTAAAGAAATCATCCAATATATCAGGAAGAGAATTGTGGACTTGCAAAAGTCTTAATCATCCTTGAGTGCATTTTCCAGATACCTGAAGGTGCCTCAGTCATCTGTACAAACAATTATACGCAAGTACAAATAAGATGGGAATGTCCACCCATCATACAGCTCAGGAAGGAGACGGGTTCTGTATCTCAGAGATGAATGTGCTTTGATCCACACATGCATATCTACCCAAGACCTTGTGAAGATGCTGGCAGAAGATGATAAAATTGTGTCATCATCCACAGTAAAATGAGTACTGTATCAACATGGGCTGAAAGGCCTCTCTGCCAGGAAGAAGTTATTAATTTCTGCAAATGCACATAGGAACAAAGACGTACATTTTTGGAGACATGCCCTGTGGTCTTATGAAACTAAAATTGAACTATTTGGCCTTAATGACCATTGTTAGGTTTGGAGGAAAAAGAGAGTGGCTTGGAAGCCTAAGAATACCATTCCTATTGTGAAACACGGGGTGGCAGCATCAGGTTGTGGGGTTATTTTGCTGCACAAGGGACTGGTGCACTTCACAAAATAGGTGGCATCATGAGGCAAGAAGATTATGTGGCAATACTGAAGCAACATCTCAAGACATCAGCCAGGAACTTAAAGCTTGGGCAGAAATGGGTCTTCCAAGTGGAAAATGACCTGAAGCATTCTGCCAAACTGGTTACAAAGTGGCTTAAGGATAAGTCACTGTTTTGGAGTGGCCATCACAAAGCCCTTATCTCAATCCTATTTCAAATTTATGGGCAAAGCTGAAAAGGCAGGTGCGAGCAAGGTGACCTACAAATGACTCAATTACACCAGTTCTGTCAGGAGGAATGGGCCAAAATTCCTACTAACTATTGTGACTAGCTTGTGGAAGGATACCTGAATGTTTGACCCAAGTCATACGGTTTAAGGAAAATGCTATCAAATACTAATGAAATGTATGTAAATATTTGACTTTGCAGAAAGTAATAAAAATGTCTTAAAAATTCTCTCTCTCATTATTCTGGCATTTGGCAAATCTAAATAATTTTGATAATCCTAATTGACCTTAAACGGGTAAGGTTTATTCTGATTTAATGTCAGATAGTTAGAAAAACTTGCATTCGTTCTGATATTGTGTATAATCATTAAAAGAATTTTCCTGTACACAGTGGATTTTAGCCTGTTGCCATAATAAACGCTGCTTTTATTTATCTACAAATTCGCTGGACATCACTATTTTTCCGTGCTGGAGTGTTGCCGTGGTCCCGGTGGTCTGTGCGAGCTTTCGTGGAAAGAGTGAGCTGACTTTGGCTTATATTATTCCTAGATATCCCCTCTTGTATGGACTGCATCAGCTCTTCAGGTTGCTATAGCTACAGACCTGTTCGATCTCTTCTGATAGGCTTCCAGAGCTGGTTACTATAGCTAAAGACCTGGTGTCTTGTCACTGTCGTCCAGTAGAAGCCAGTAAACATGTCCATGAATTCAAAAATGAAATAGGACTGGGGTAAGATGAATCGATGTAGTGAGACAACCCCTTTAACTGTCTACATATCTTGAGGATGTGCATACAGTTAAAAAAATGAAGAGGGCCCGGCCTGCACACCAACGTACCACCCAAACCCACCACTAGGGACGAGTGCCAACCTCTTTCCCAGCTATTCCACTGATGTTACGACTTGAAAAGACATTTCCACCTGGCATTTTCACTGGCTATACATGTGTGCTCCAATTAATTCACCTCAATGGGAGGTGAGTGAAGGGACCAATTGGTAACCCCTCTTATGATAAATTATTAATAATATGTCGAAAGCAGATAATTCACATAAAGGATATACATTTATTGCACAAATACATTTTCAGAATGCATTTAAAAAAAGTATTTATTTAAATAAATTAAAAGGTAAACAGCCTTATTTAAAGGAGTTTCACAGAACCTGCTCTTCACACCCAGCTGAAAGGGGTTTTGCCACAAAGGCATTTCATGCCTGGTTTATCCAGCTTCAGCTTTCACTGTTTTTAAAAGGGGGCATGTATGATATGCTTGGGCTCTATTTTGTGTGATGTGGCAGGCTTGACATCACAATGCCTTTCCTCATAGTGTGCTCACATTAATCAAACAAAGGTCGGTTTATGTTAAGAGCTGTGAGTAGCTACAATATAGCTGAGTGGTTAGCATTTCTGGCTTACAACATAGGGGTTCTAGGTTTAAAGGGGTTTTGCCACTAAAGCATAAAAATGCTTGGTTTACCCAGCTTCAGTTTTAGTTTTTTTTAACGGGTGTGTTTGTGATTTGTTTGAATTGCATATCATGTGAACCAGCAGACTTGACATCACCATGCCTTTCCTCACAGTGTGCTCACTTTAGTCAAACAAAAGTATGTTTATGTGAGTGGTTAGCACTTCTTCCTTCCAATAAAGGGGTTCTAGGTTCAAATCCCTGCAGGAGCCAAATATGTGGATTTTTTTTTTTTTACCTCAATGCAGATACCTGATTGTAGTGTCATTTTTATTTTTATTTATTTGCACTGCTTGACTAATTACTAAGGAGTACAGAGGACAGGAGTAGAATGACAGCTTCTGCGGTTAAACACTCGCTCAGCAGTGAGTGTCTGTGATTACTAAACAGGGAAGAGACTGACAGTAGTTGCCTTAGGAGAGGTGATGTCTTAGTATGTGTGGCCAGGACTGAGGTGCTCCCGTCACTAGTTTGGAGATGAGCTGTTCACTATGGATCACTAAAGTAGCAGCTGAAACAAAAACGGTAGAAATTTTTTAATAATAATGAATGGTGACAATGTTTATTATTTAATTTGCAAGCTTCCCACATAAATTTTACTTTGTGACAAAACCCATTTAAGGCTGTAGCTGGTAATACAGCAGTTACTGACATTGCAACTCTGCTATTCTTACCTGAGCTTGTTAGATGGACATTAATTATGTAGGGGTTTTAACAGCAGGGCACAATGCTAAATAGCTCAAAATGGTTAAAGTTTTTCAGTAACATAGATAATCAAGCTCCTGTACTACCAATAAGACAAAGCAGGGAGTAAAATTACCATCCCAGCCAAGCTTTTAGAGCAGAGAGTCTTGTTTGTAACCTAGAGAACCTTCTGTTAAAAAGAAGGAGATAAAAACTATTCTATCTCTGAAAAGTAAAATCAAAAGAGCAATGTATTTGGTAATAGTCCTTATGTACCTTTGTATAACCCCTTATCGACATAGGAAGTAGGCATACTCAGTAATCCCGTTACATAGAAGGCTGGTATCAGCTTTTAATTGCAGCTGACACCCACCAATAACAGCAGGGAATGGGTCTGGCTCAGTTCCCTACTAGTGTTGAGCGATTACGTTGGCTATCGACATCGGGCGATAGTCGATAGTCGGCCATCATCGATAAGGTTTTTCGATAGTGAGCAGTCGATTATGAGCGATGACCATTAAAGTCTATGGGAGAGCAACAACACCTTCACTCTTACACCCAAACAGGGCTGGAGAAGCTGGAATTAACATCCACAACAGTCAAATGGATACCTGCTACATATTAGGCTGATCAGGATAAAGAAAAAATTGGACCCGGCGCACGTGCTGAAGAAAAGCTCGAGCTAAAGGCTTTTTGGTTTAAAAAAAGTATTTATTCTTAAAAAGTGCAAGATGTTATTCTCGCACCATTAAAAACAAAACATACAGATTAAAACTTTACGCGTTTCGCGCGTGTGCCAGCGCTTCATCAGAAGTATACATTTGTAAAAACAGACACAATATATTGTAATTACTGACGATTAAAGATAATTGGTTGTTACAGGTGAGTGACGTGTTACAGACGACTCGGCAATAGGAAGAGCAAGGTGTCCATGAACAGTGTGAGAGAGTCAGGGGGAAGAGACCAGAAGAAAAAAAAAAAAAGGGGGATGAGCCATGGTTCTAGAAGCCGACTAACGATGTATACTAAAAATAAACATATATATAAACAAATGAAACTGTGTTTTTATGCAATGGTGACTATAAGTAGAAGGGGATAAGGGTGTGTGAAGTAGATAAATCAAAACCAATAAGAGAAAATAAAAAATAAAAATTCGACATTACAAGGTTAAAAAGGGATTGTCCAATGGGAAAGTGAGCGGGGGATATAAAGTAGTAGTGGTAGTGGACAGGGTAGTGGCTTAAATTTAAAATAAAAGGGCGCTCAAAAAATAATAAATCTGTTACATAATATACGTATAGAAAATACGTATATTATGTATGAAAATATTTGCATAAGAGGGGGCTACCCTCGTGCCCATGGCCGTCCCCCTTGTCTGCCTATAGGTGGCGCCATTATGGTGGCGCCATGGGCACGAGGGTAGCCCCCTCTTATGCAAATATTTTCATGGGGGCCTACGAGGGGAATACATTTATACCCAGACCATGTATTCTCAACATATACCCCTATAGAAACGGTTCATTGATGACCGCTTTTTTTTGTGGTCCTGGACCTTTGAATCTATTACTTCCTTCTTTAATCATTTAAACAAAAAATTACCAAGGGTATAAAACTTGTATCCAAAATAAGTAGCGACAATATAGAATTTCTGGATTTACAGATATTTTTGAACCGGGGTAAATTCAATACAATTACGTATTTCAAGTCAGTAGACAGCAACACCTATATAAACATCAAGAGTGCACACCACAAACCGTGGTTGTTCAATATTCCCTACGGCAAATATAGGAGAATAAGAAAGAATTGCACCGAAGACTCAGACTGTGAACGCCAAATAAGTATTCTAGAAAACAGATTTAAAGAGAAAAAGTACCCACAACATCTATTACAGAGTGCCAAAGAAAGAGTCCAAAAATTATCCCAGAAAGACTGTCTGGAAACAACAACAAAAAAAGAGGAGCACAATACGAAAAAAATTCAATTCTCCTTAATTACTAGATATAACACTTCTAGATCCAAGATTAAAAACACCTTAGACCGTTATTGGTATATTATAAAAAAAGACCCCTTTTTTGGGGCCCTTAATACCGGATAAACCTGGCATTATCTATAGAAGGGCACCAATATAAAGAACCTTATAGCCCCCAGTCATCTTCAGGACCGCAGGGACACCCCAATAAATAATCCCACTAATCCGGGTAGCTCTCCCTGTGGTTCACCGCAATGCTTATGCTGTTTAAGTATTTGTACTAAATCACAAATTACCTCGAATACAACTAAAATAACATATCCCATTAAATATGAGCTAAACTTTTAAAAGCTCCTTGTGATTTATGTGTTTGCGATTGTGTTTGCGGTATACATTTATGTGGGCAGAACAACTCGCCCTTTTTACATCTCCGCCTTAATGGCCATAGGGCCTACATTAAACGAGGGGACCTACTTCAGAGCTCTCCCGCCACTGTAATGAGGTTCATCAAAAAGACTTTAAAGTATAAAAATCACCCCATAGATACTTTTTTTCCCGGAACAACATAACCGTTTCCCAAGCTCTTTAAAAAAGGGAGTTGTTTTGGATATATATGCTGCAAACTCTATGTCCAATAGGTCTAAACGACGCTACCGAACTATATACTAACGTACCAAGCATAAAATCACTAGAAGTTCATGGCTAGTAACTAGAAGACCACGCTAAAATGTTTACTATCATGATTCTTTTAACATTATATAAGTGATAGACACAGAAAGAGTTGGAGCTGTGTTAGGTCTTTCTCGAAATCTCTAATTTACTCCATTAGGAACTAATAATCTTTTTAGCCGGCCATACTCCCTTCATTCCCGAGCTCTAGCATTATAAAAAAAAAAAAAAAAAACCTATTGGCTGTTTTTAATACAAAAGTCTGGCACGTTGTGTCAGTCTATACTGTCATTCTCGAATTCTATTCCCAACTACGAGTTATAGAGGAAGCTTGAATTACGGCTCCTCCAAAAGAGAAAAGCCCCATTGTTAATCTCCATTTTTTGACACGAGTGTCAGTCTATACTTTTATTCTTGGAATTTCATTCCCAACCACGGGCCATAGAGGAAGCTTTATTAATAGCTCCCTCACATGAGACAACCCCCATTGTTCAAGGAGCAATAATCCCAACTAATAGACGTCCTCTATACGTATATTTGTAACAGATTTTTTATTTTTTGAGCGCCCTTTTATTTTAAATTTAAAACCACTACCCTGACCACTACCACTACTACTTTATATCCCCCGCTCACTTTCCCATTGGACAATCCCTTTTACACCTTGTAATGTCGAATTTTTATTTTTTATATTCTCTTATTGGTAGTGATTTATCTACATCACACACCCTTATCCCCTTCTCCTTATAGTCACCTTTGCATAAAAACACAGTTTCATTTGTTTATATATATGTTTATTTTTAGTATACATCGTTAGTCGGCTTCTAGAACCACGGCTCATCCCCTTTTTTTTTTTTTTTTTTTTTCTCTTCTGGTCTCTTCCCACTGACTCTCTCACACTGTTGATGGACACCTTGCTCTTCCTATTGTCCGAGTCGTCTGTAACACGTCACTCACCTGTAACAACCAATTATCTTAATCGTCAGTATTACATATATTGTGTCTGTTTTTACAAATGTATACTTCTGATGAAGCGCGGGCACACGCGCGAAACGCGCCCAAGTTTTAATCTGTATGTTTTGTTTTTAATGGGGGCGAGAATAACATCTTGCACTTTTTAAGGAATAAATACTTTTTTTAAATCAAAAAGCCTTTAGCTCGAGCTTTTCTTCAGCACGTGCCCCGGGGTCCATTTTTCTTTATCCTGATCAGCGTCTATCTTCCACCGGCCACGGGGGGGAGTTCTGGAGACCTGCTGCTGCCGTATTAAGGGCTACGGAATATAAATAGCCCTGTAAGTGCTTGTGAGTGTTGTGCCTCTAAACTAAAAGCGCAACACTTAAAGGTGAGAACCCAATTTTAACCATTATACACTTTTTTCCTGTAACAGATATAAACACGATTGTGCGCCCCCCTCTCTTTTTCTTTTTTCTGCATGCTACATCTTAGGCAACACATTGGGTTTTATAAAAAGCCACAGAAAAAAAGTCACTGACCTTTTTCTATCCCTGTCTTTTACCTCTGCCTGACCCTTAAACCTGCATCACCCACAAATTAAAAAGTGCCAGAAGGCAGTATGATTTAAACCCATCACTTTACCTGAACGGGACATTGAATATCCCTGTCCTGGAACGCACCAAGACCCCCAAACCTGCTGAGCACTATTCTCTGTATATAGAGTATGTGTACGGTTTGGGCGGTGTCAGGCTTCTGTCTGAGCACTATTCCCTGTAGTATAGAGCTATGTGTACGGTTTGGGGGTTTTCGGGCTCCTGTGCTGAGCACTATTCTCTGCAGTATAGAGCTATGTGTACAGTTTGGCGGTGTCAGGCTCCTGTGCTGAGCACTATTCTCTGTAGTATAGAGCTATGTGTACAGTCAGGGCCGGGACGACGGGTAGGCCAAGGTAGGCGACCGCCTAGGGCGCCTACCTCTGCCTATCCATACGGGGCGCCGTCAGGGCCCCGACCCTCGCCGGGCTCCAGGCCGCTGCCGTGGGCCTGAAGCGCCGGCGGTCTCTGTGACCGCTTCTGCGGAGCAGAGAGCAAGCGCTCCCTGCCCCGCAGACAGTGTCGGGCCCACTCCCCGGAGGATCGCTGGATCCTCCAGTGAGCTGCAGGGCCGACACAGCGGGGCCGCCGGGTCCTCATAGCGCTGAGGACCCGCCGCCGGCCCCGTGCGCCTCAGCCGGGGAGCGTCGCAAATGAAGTGATGTCATCGCGACGCTGCCTCTCCTCGGGCGCATAGCGCGTCATAGGCCGTGCGCCCAAGGAGCTGCCGGAGGAGCGCGGGCTGAAGAGGACAGAAGAGGAGCGCGCGCCCGGGAATTGGGTAAGTATTAATGTTGTTGTTTTTAAGTACCTGCCTGTGGCCCCCATATCCCTGCCTGTGGCCCCCATATCCCTGCCTGTGGCCCCCATACGCCTGCCTGTGGCCCCCTATATCCTGCCTGCGGCCCCCTATACTGCCTGCCTGCGGCCCCCATACTGCCTGCCTGGTGCCCCTATATGCCTGCCTGGTGCCCCCATAAGCCTGCCTGAGCCCCCATACGCCTGTCTGTGGTCCCCATACGCCTGCCTGAGCCCCCATACGGCTGCCTGAGCCCCCATACGGCTGCCTGTGGCCCCTATAATGCCTGCCTGTGGCCCCTATAATGCCTGCCTGCGGCCCCTATATCATACATGCCAACTCTCCCGTTTTTGGCGGGGGGGTCCCGCTATTTGGGGTCCCCTCCCGCCCTCCCGGGGGAGTTGGCATTCCTCCCGCCGCCTGCAGGCGGCGGGGGTCCTTTAAATTACCGCGGCGCAAGAGTAGCGCTGGTGCGCTACTCTTGCGCCGCCGGACCCGTCCTACAGGCGGGTGAAGCGGCCGAGCGGGCCGCTCACCCGCCCGCGGTCTCACTGTCGGGGAGGGGAGGAGGGATCGCTCCCTCCTCCCTCCTCTCCCTGTATGTACGGCGCCGGTGGTGCGCCGCACATACAGGTAACGGCGCAGGGGGAAAGTGACGCGCGGCTGCAGGGGGGTGACGCGCGGGCTCCACTTCCCCCTGCGCCGCTGGGAGATCGGGCAGGAGCTGGGCCCCGCTGCAGGAGCCTGGTGGTGAGTGGATTTTTTTTATTTTATTTTTATTAGCTTTAGGGGCCTCTACCTGGCTAACAATGAGGGCAACTACCTGGCAAAACAATGGGGGCATCACCTGGCAACAATGGGGGGCTACTACCTGGCAACAAAGGGGGCACTACCTGGCTAACAGATGGGGGCACTAACTGGCAACAGAGGGGGCACTACCTGGCAACAAAAGGGGGCACTAACCTGGCAACAATGGGGGCACTACCTGGCAACAATGGGGGCACTACCTGGCAACAAAGGGGGCACTACCTGGCAACAAAGGGGGCACTACCTGGCTAACAGATGGGGGCACTACCTGGCTAACAGAGGGGGGCACACCTGCTAACAGAGGGGGCACTACCTGGCAACAGAGGGGGCACTACCTGGCAAAAAATGGGGGCACTACCTGGGAACAACGGGGCACCACCTGGCAAACAATGGGGGCACTACCTGGCAACAGAGGGGGCAATACCTGGCTAACAGATGGGGGCACTACCTGGCTAACAGATGGGGCACTACCTGGCAAAAGAGGGGGCACTACCTGGCTAACAGATGGGGGCACTACCTGGCTAACAGATGGGGGCACTACCTGGCAACAGAGGGGGCACTACCTGGCAAACAATGGGGGCACTACCTGGCAAACAATGAGGGCACTAACCTGGCAACAATGGGGGCACTACCTGGCAAACAATGGGGGCATACCTGGCAACCAATGGGGGCACTACCTGCAACCAATGGGGGCACTACCTGGCTAACAGATGGGGCAAATACCTGGCTAACAATTTGGGGGCACTACTTGGCTAACAATGGGGGGCACTACTTGGCTAACGATGGGGGCACTACTTGGCTAACAGATGGGGGCACTACCTGGCTAACAGATGGGGGCACTACTGGCTAAAAGTGGGGGCACTACCTGGCTAAAAGATGGGGGCACTACCTGGCAAACAATGGGGGCACTAAACCCGGAAACAATGGGGGCACTACCTGGCAACCAATGGGGTCACTATCCGGCAACAATGGGGGCACTACCTGGCTAAAAGATGGGGCACTACCTGGCTAACAATGGGGGCACTACTAGGCTACCCATGGGGCACCTACCTGGCTAACAACGGGGGCACCCACCTGGCTAACAAAGGGGGGCATCTACCTGGCTACAAAAATTTTGGGTCTACCTGCTACAGAGGGGCATCTACCTTGGCTACAAAGGGGGGATTTTACCAGCTGTAAGGGGCACTAAACCCGTTATGGGGGCTACTACCTGGCTTATAAGGCATCTACCTGGCTTTCTTCCAAAGCCGTTATGCAGTTAGGTGGAGTGGGTGTGGCTTTTTGAAGGGGCGTGGTATACCGACAAGATGGGCGTGTCCATGCAAATTTTTGGGCGGCGCGCGCTACGCGCGCCGCCCACTAGAATCTCCTGCTTTTTCACTTTCAAAAGTTGGCAACTATGCCCTATATGCCTGCCTGTGGCCCCCATACGCCTGCCTTGTGCCCCCATACGCCTGCTGTGGTCCCATTTCGCCTCCCTGGTGCCCCCATACGCCTGCCTGGGCCCCCATACGCCGCCTGAGGTCCCAATAACGCCTGCCTGTGGCCCCTATACACCTGCCTGTGGCCCCATACGCCTGCCTGTGGCCCCCTTTGGCGTGCTTTTGCCCCCATACGCCTGCCTGAGCCCCCAAACGCCTGCCTGTAGCCCCCATACGCCTGCTGAACCCCTAGCTATATATTCCTGAAAGCCCCTAGGGTATATACCTGCCTGGGGTGCCCCTATATTTATATACCTACCTGTCTAAGGGACAATATCTATATACCTGCCTGACTGAGAGGCATATCCTATATATCTGTCTGACTAAGGGGACTTATATACCTATAATTAAGGGGTTACTGGAAATGTGAGGAATCTAAGATATTGTGTGTCCAAATCCTCAGGGACGAGTATTGGCCGGGAGCAAACACATGAAGGTGTGAACCGGATGGAGAAGAAAAGGGGAAAGTGAACGACGCTGACAGAAAAGACGTCTCCGGTGATCACTAAATGTAACGTCAGTGTAATCACTTATATGTCTTGCAGAGCATCTACATACAACTAGTATTACCCACTATATGGTCACTGTATGCGGTGGTATATGTAATCAGAGCCTGTGTACAGCTGATAGTCACACGTGGGGTCGCGTTCGGTCAGGGTCTGGGAGGATTATTTGATCCTTAAGTAGTAATAAATTTTGGGTCTTGGGTTTTGTAGGAGTGTTTTTAGTAACAATCATTCGTCTGGTAGATTTGCTCCATGTATCCGGGTGGATTATTTAGTGAAATGGTATTTTAGGGGTATTACACGGTCATACGGAGGGGAAAGATTTTGAAAATGCAAATTTGTCAGGGCTGATTTTCATTGTGCAGTGACTGCTGAGGAGATGGACAGGATCTATGTGGAATGTGCAGAAAAATATGACAGGAACTGGCGCAGGGGGTGAGAGGAATTAGTGTGTGTGGGGGGTATTTTTTGAGAAACGAGGGGGGGGGGGGGGGGGCGCCATTGGCTGTACTCGCCTTGGGCACCAAAATGCCTTGTCCCGGCCCTGTGTACAGTTTGGCGGTGTCAGGCTCCTGTGCTGAGCACTATTCTCTGTAGTATAGAGCTATGTGTACAGTTTGGCGGTGTCAGGCTCCTGTGCTGAGGGACTATTCTCTGTAGTATAAAGCTATGTGTCCAGTTTGGCGGTGTCAGGCTTCTGTGCTGAACACTATTCTCTGTAGTATAGAGCTATGTGTACAAATTTTGGCGGTGTCAGCTCCTGTCTGAGCACTATTCCTGCGGGATAGACTATTTACATTTGGCGTGTAATTTTTCCTGTCTGAGCACA
>JAODAL010057605.1:0-22582 GCA_025379985.1 Phyllomedusa bahiana
CTTTCAAAACCCAAAAAAAATTGCTGTTAAATTTACGAATTTGTCAAAACAAACTGGTGGCAAAAGTCAAAAAACACTACTGTTTTTTTTGATAATAACGATTTTTTGCCCCTTTTAAATTCCCTGTGGTGCATAGTTTTGCTGTTTTAAATTTACGTGGTGCTGCGTCAATGACAAAGCGGGGTGCCAAAAGTAAAAAAAACACAATCTGTTAAAATTTTTTCGATAATACACGGTATTTTTTGCATTTTAAATCACCTGTGTGACTATAAAATTTGCTGTTTTAAGATTTACGTGGATGCTGCGTCAATGAAAAAGCTGGGTCCAAAAGTAAAAAAAACACGTATCGTTATGTTTTCTATGAACCGGTATTTTTGGCAACAAACAACCTGTGCTGACTACAAATTGGGCTGTTTGAAATTTTTAACCCCTGCAAGGGGGATATATCAACACAGTGGAATGGAAAAATTAAAAAAGAACACCTATCAAAAAGTATACTGATAATAAAAGGGAGTTTTGCACCAAACAAAAGACCTCAGTTAAAAAATGATTGTATCCAAATAATTTCAGCTCCCAATTCAGGAAATATTCAATAGAAACGTTAAAATAAAATTTGCAGTGCAATGTCACATTTTTCTTGGGAACTTACCATTTTTTTTTATAGAAGAGCTTGTCTGTGTTTCACCCGCCCCCCCCCCCCCCCGCACTCCGTACTTTACAGGGGAGAGCTTTTAAAAAATTCTCTAGCAACTACATAAAACTTAAAAATTTCTCTAAAAAACTAATTGGGGAAGGGATCACCTTAAGAAAAGGGTTTTTCCTTGCAAAATAGACTAATTTCGCTGACTTTTTGCACAGGCAAGCGCACGTCCTTTTTCCCTATGAACGCTGAGAGACACTAAGCTGAACAGGAAGGGCTGTTAAAATTTAAAACGAGGCATGTGATTTTCCAGCCAATCGCAACCATACAATCCCACATACCGCACACACATCCACCCTGTTTTATTCTGTAATCGATTTGCTGGCCCCCCAAAATACAGGGAAACCCAAAAAGGGGCATCTTTAAAAATGAAAACACAATTTTTTTCCTTAATTATGCATGATCTGAAATTTCGATCACCAAAAAACCTTCGATTTCAAATTTGTCGAAAAACCTCAAAACTAAAAGAATTTGGGGAAAGCTACAGGGGACCCTGAGCTTGCTTTACGGAGTGTGTAAAACGGGGTGTGAGTTAAAAAAAAAAAGGGAAAAACCGGAGTGAAGAACGTAAATTAACAAACTAATTTATTTTATTACTTTAATCTAAATAACCTTTCTTTTTTAAATTTATTTCTGTTGCACCGGGTAAAGGGGGCATGACTGGGGAATTTTTATCGTGCACAACGCCCTAGTAGCACTACTGGAGAAGAGGGCCAGGGGGAAACCGTTACAGATTTGACCATGTACTATCGGGACTCGCATTTTAGATAGGAGGGGGAAAATGTTACACTAGGGGGAGTGGGAATCTTGAAGGAGTTTTCCCTTTTCACTGACAAGCAGTTAGTGGGCTAATGTTGAGGGTGGAGTATTAGATCAGCAGGACGAGTTATGTAGCTGTGTTAATGAAGTTAGTGGGAGTTCTAGGGGTATCAGAAAAAGGAAGGCCACTTCTGCTCCTGAACTTCCCTAGCAAAATTGTCAAGTTGGGTGATAATGCTGGGGCATCAGTCTCAGAAATGGCAGCTGGAAGAGCAGCCCAACTAGTAGTCGGGGGGATGGGAATGCAGGTAGAAAAGACAGTTAGTAGTTGTAGGGGATTCTATAATCAGGAAGACGGATAGAATCATTTGTCACCAAGACCACCTCAACTGAATGGTTTGCTGTCTCCCTGGAGCCAGAGTTTGGCTTGTGGTGGACCAGTTGGATAAATTACTGGGAGGGGCTAGTGATGACCCAGCTGTCATGACCATGTTGGAACCAATGACAGAATACACAGTAGGTGGAGGATCCTTAAGAATAATTTTAAAAAACTAGGCTCCAAGCTGAAGGGAAGGACCTCCAAGGTTGTGTTCTCTGGAATACTGCCTGTGCCATGCACTACGCAGGAAAGACAACATGAGCTCAGGGAATTAAATGCATGGCTGAAGTCTTGGTGCTGGACAGAAGGGTTTGGGTTTTTAGAGCACTGGGCTGCTTTTTCATTGGGGTACAATCTGTTTTCTACAGATAAATTGCACCTGAATGGTAAGCGGTCTGCTGTGCTTGGAGAGAGAATTCTAGAAGGGGTGCGGGAGTATTTAAACTAAGGATGAAGATCGAGGACAATCTAGGAAATGCAGGGGAAGATAGGTTACACAGGAGGAAGACTATATCAGTGGGTGAAGAAGTGCACTGTGGGAGGTGGACTAGACCAATGAATAAGGAGATCCATGTATTGCAAACCAGCATTGAAGACATAGGTGCCCACAATATCTCATGGAATCTCATGCCATCTACTAACTGTGTAATATATAATCCAATGCTAACGGTATAATGTATAAACCCTGTAAGAAATATACAGTTAGAGAAAAAATATTTTTCATTAATGACAAGATAACAGATCTATGATCACCGTGAGTGAGTGTGTGCAGACCAAGGTCCTTACTTTTAATCTTAACGAATCTAGATTCAGAAATACTTATACACCTTTCTTTATATAAGAAAAATATATTTATTTTACAATCTTCAAAGGATTATAACATTGTTACAAGTTACAAAACATAGAATACATTTAAAAAATATGTAGCTACGTTACCCTTGAGTGTCTTGCGTGTAGAATGTAGAATAGGAACCCTTCTTTCATTCAGAGACCAGATAAAGGCCTCAATGGCTGTTCCCACCACATGGCAAACACATGGCCCCCTCACCACATGGCTTTTTGCCCCTTCTCCAAGTCTGTTGGCTCCGCCCCTTGGGTTCCACCCCTGGCTTCCCCACACCCCTTCCTTATATACACTTCTCCATGTGGGTGTGACTCTCAGTTGGCTCAGGCATCACTACAAAACCATATGTGGAATACAGCTAAATATATTCAACCTCTATTACACTGCACCTTCTGATGCCATTGGCCCTAAACCAGTTTTGACCAGCTCTTCACCAACCTTCTAATTTAGCATGCCAACCACTTTTAAAATAGTATTTGAGCTTGTGTGTGCAGTTGGCTATATTTTAACCCTTTGTGTAGTTATTGACCACATATTATAATTAATGTACTTTTTACTGTTGAAATACCTTTTAGCAAACCCATGCCGTCTACTAAAGGTGTTATGTATAATCCCATGCCATCTACCGAAGGAGAGATGTATAATTCCAGGCCATCATATAAAAGGGTACAAATCATGCAAGAAATGTTTAGTCGGCTCTACAATGAATAGAAAGTTTCTCTGTACCTTATTCAAGCGTAGCACGGAGACTCCCAGGCAATTTCTACTTGGGAAGGCAAGGAAACAATATTCAAATAATGATGTACTCCAGCTAGCTGCAGGTAATGAAGTTCTGATGGCCTTCGGCTGTTTTTCTTAAAACATCAAGTGTTGATTAATTATCCATTAAAAACACAATGTTATCGCGTGAGGAGGTTGCGGCGCAGTGCCAGTACAAAGATTTGCACAATGCGTTTTGACTTTAGATAGTCTTAATCATAGCACTATGATTAAGACTATCTAAAGGCTAAACGCCTCATGCACATCTTTGTACTGGCACTGCGCCGCAGCCTCGTCACCATATACCATTGTGTTTTTAATGGATAAATAATAAACACTTGATGTTTTAAGAAAAAAAGCCGAATGCCATCAGAACTTCATTACCTGCAGCAAGCTGGAGTACATCATTGTTTGAAAATCATATAAAAGGGTAACGTTTAATCCCATGCCCTCTACTGAATGGGTAATGTATGATCCCATGCCATCTAATAAACATGTTAGATATAATCCAACACCGTTGACGGAAAGTGTAAAACTTGAAAGGAACTTAAAATTTCTATTCACAAATGCTAGCAAACAAAATAGGGGAGCTTGAGACACTAGTTCTAGAGGAGCAGATTGATGTGATTGGTGTTGCTGAAACATGGCTGGACTCCTCGCATGATTGGCATGTCAACCTTCAAGGTTTTAATCTATTTAGGAAGGACAGAGTGAACAGAAAGGGAGGAGGAGTGTGTCTATATGTAAGGAGTGATACGAAGGCAAATGTGAAAGAGGCAATAGCGGGTGAAGATTTGGAAACATTGTGGGTGGAAATACAGAAAAATTATTTTTGGTGTAATCTATAGACCCCCAAACATAATTTAAGAGATAGAAGAACAGGTGCATAAACAAATTGAGTGGGCAGCTCAGGCAGATACAGTGGTAATAATGCGCAACTTTAATTACCCAGATATTGACTGGGGCCACGGTTCAGCTACAACTGCAAAGGGGAGGAAGTTCCTCAATCTGTAACAGGATAATTTTATGGGGCAGTTTGTAGAGGATCCCACTAGAAGTGATGCTCTGTTGGATCTGATCATTTTTAACAAAGCAACTTGGTGGTGCGGTCACTGTTTCTGAAAATCTTGGTAACAGCAACCACAGTATAATTCATTTTAGTGTAAACTGGAAAAAAGTAACACAGGGCGGGAGGGCAAAAACTTTTCATTTTAAAAAGGCCAATTTCCCCTTATTGAGGGCCACACTACAGGACATAGACTGGGAGCAGCTATTATCAAATATTGATTTAGAAGCCAAATGGAAGGGCTCTAAATATACTCTGGGGAAATTGATAGCAAAATGTATTCCTATGGGTAACAAATATTGCGATTAAAACTAAATCCAACATGGCTTCTACCTTCTGTTAAAACGGCAATAAATAAAAAAGGGCATTTAATAAATATAAGTCAGAGGGGTCAGCATTAGCATTTGAAAATTACAAAGAGCTTAATAAAATTTATAAAAAAAGTGATCAAAGCAGCTAAAATACAAAATGAAAGAGAGGTGGCCAAGGACAGCAAGACAAACCCCAAGAAATTCTTTAAAACATATAAATGCCAAAAAACCAAAGTCAGAAAATGTAGGACAATTAAATAACAGTAACGGGGAGCTGGTCACTGGGGATCAGGAGAAGGCAGAACTACTAAATAGGTTCTTCAGCTCTGTATAAACAAACGAGGAGGAAGTAGCTGATGTGGATGGGCTCAGTGCAGATGTAGGCTGTGTCAGTACTAATAGGTGTAGTGCTAGAGCTGATTGGGATGGGCCCAGTATGGATGTAGGTGGTTCCACTAGTGCTAATACATCATCTCATAAAATTAATTTGCTGATTGTAGAAATGGTCCAAGCCAAGTTAAATAATCTGAATGTGAACAAGGCTCCAGGCCCAGATAGCTTACACCCAGGAGTTCTTAAAGAGCTCAGCTCGTTTATCAACGTGCCCCTGTATATGATATTTAGAGATTCTCTGGTGACTGCTATAGTGCCTGAAGACTGGCGCACGGCAAATGTAGTTCCCATGTTCAAAAAAGGCTCCAAGTCTTGCCCAGGTAATTATAGACCAGTAAGTTAAACATATCTTGTGGGAACACTGTTTGAGGGGCTCATAAAGGACTATATACAGGAATATGTGGCTGAATATAATATTATGAATGATTGTCAGCATGGTTTTACTAAGGACAGAAGTTGTCAGATCAACCTGATCTGTTTTTATGAAGAGATGAGTAGAAGTCTGGATAGTGCAGAGGCTGTGGATATAGGGCCACATGTATGAAAACTGTCTTGATCTAAGACTTTCTTTGTTGCCCATACCAACCAATGAGAGCTCCCCTTTCATTTCATATAGTGCTCTGATAAAATGAAAGTGCACTGATTGGTTACTATGGGCAACAAAGAAGATCTTACACCTACACACAGTTTTCATACATGTCCCCCATAGTGTTTTTAGACTTTGCAAAGTCGTTTGGCACAGTCCTTCATAATTGTTTATTGGGTAAATTAAAATCCATTGGGATCATTTGGATTAAAAACTGGCTATCGGATCATAAGCAGAGAGTGGTGGTAAATGACTCCTACTCTGAGTGGTCCCTGGTTATGAGGGCTCAGTATTAGGTCCTCTTTCATTCAACACATTTATTATGATATAGTGGAGGGGAGTCTATCTGTTTCTAAATTTGCAGATGACACCAAGCTATGTAGTGTAATGCAATCTATGGAAGATGTTCATAAATTACAAACAGACCTGGACACACTGAGTGTTTGGGCATCCACTTAGCAATTGAGGTTCAATGTGGATAAATGTAAGGTTCTGCATCTGGGTACGAATAATCTGCAGGCATTATATGTCCTAGGGGGAGACAAACTGGGAGTACCGCTTGTTGAGAAAGATCTGGACGTTCTAGTAAATAATAGACTACAGAACAGCATGCAGTGTCAATCAGCTGCCTCTAAGGCAAGCAAAATATTGGCGTGTATTAAAAGAGGAATGGGCTTGCAGGACAAGGATGTAATTTTATCGCTGTATAATGCATTGGTGCTGCCTTACTTAGAACATGTTGTTCAGTTCTGGGCTCCAGTTTATAGAAAAGATGTAATAGAGCTAGAGAGAGTGCAAAGACGAGCAACCAAACATAAGGGGAATGGAGCATCTTAGTTATGAGGAGAGGTGAAAAGAATTGAACTTATTTAGTCTTGAGAAAAGACGATTAATTTATATAAGTATATAAATGGTCCTTACAAAAAGTATGGGAAAAATTATTTCATGTAAAGCCACCTCAAAAGACAAGGTGACATTCCCTTCAGATGGAGAAAAAAGGATTAATCTCCAAGGAGAAAAGCACTTCACTGTGGAACTGTAAATTGTGGAATAGTGCTGAGGGGGGACAGCCAAACATTTAAGTTTCAAGAAAGGCTTAGATATCTACCTAAACTAAAAAAATTTTTATTAATGTATTTTTTTAGTTTTTACCTAAGCAAAAATACAGGGAATAAAAAAATGAAAAAAGCATATTACAGAACATAGAAATAATACACAAAACACTTATCGAAAAAATTCAAAAAGTTAAGAAAACCATATAAAGTCACTAACAAAAATTTATAACATCAAAAACCAAGCCCCCGGGTAACCAAGCAAACACAAAAGGGGGTCAATTCAACTGGGGGACCAAACCAGCAAATAGGTATTAAAAATCAGAAGCCCTAAAACCCCAAAAATAGCCCCAGGCCTTCCAATAGCGTCAAAGAACTCCAACTCGTCATTCCGCAGAGCTGTAAAATATTCCATACCCCAATTTCCTTATACGTAGCATGGGCCCTTTTTTGGAGGGGGAGGAGGTCTGCTTCCAATGTTTAGATAAAACATTTGCGCGTTACTATTAAAAAACAATTACGGGACGTAGACCCAAAAAAGGAAAAGGGACATTCAAGATGTAGTCTGGGTGAAAGGGGGATCCCAACCTGGTTTCCCTAAAAGGCCAATGATGAACCTTTTTCCAAAAAAAGGTTTACCAAGGACAACCCAAAATATTGCAAATATCTGGTCCCATCCCCACCCTCCAAAAACGAGGGTTTAGCCCGTCAATAATGCAGGTATGGCCAGTACATCATTTAATTAAATTGGTTTTTTCCTATTCGGACGGGGATAAAGATTGGCCCCCTGACGCCAACAGTCTGCCCTTTCCCGTGATAGCGTTTTGACCCCCAAAAATCCTCCCATTTGGGACATGTATAGTGTTGTTTGGAGACCCTGAGCCTGAAATCAAAAATGTAAAGGCGATATCAGCCCCCATGGGATTCCTACCTGCAATTTTCAAAAGCCAGGGCTTCGACACTTTATCAGTACCCAACATGAGCGATAAAATGCCTAAACTGCAAAAAAAGAAAAAGACCGGGAACGGCAATCCAAAACTAGATTGCACTCAGAGAAAGGTTTCAGACAGGGGGGGAAAAAACTACGAGAAAAGTTGAAATTGGCACGGTTTTTCGTTTATCGGTGTTCCTCGTGATTCGTAGTTTACTTTAATATAACCGATAACCTTTTAAAATGCAAAAAATCTGCCTTTTTTAGATTCTGTTATTTTGGCGGCCACCCAAACAGCTCAGAGGGATAGAGGGGGGTGAGGAGGATGTACAAATCAACTTTGTTGGGTTATGGATCTATTCTGCAAACATCCGGACCTCTTTTACCTATGCATGCATTTCTGTTTGAGCTCATTCTTCCCCTATGCCTTTACAGCCGGGCGTTCTGTCTGCGTTTTTAACCCTAACTGTTCTAAAGCTCTGAGAGATGTCTTTCTAAACAAGAAACCATGATCTACCCACAGCTTAAAAAAGAGTTAGATTGAGAATTTTTACTTCTATTTAGTTAGAGAAAATGTTAAAGGGGTTTATGGTTTCATTAAATGGTCTTCAGAATAAGGGGACAGTGAAAACAAGCAAATTTTCAATTGGATGTCATTTGCAAAGCTGCCTTTTTCTCACAGTGTCCCTTATCTTGTGTTTTTATTTACACTGATATCCAGTGTGGGTCTAATCCCTCCTGATCCCTCCTCCTTGCAATTCACTAGCTGAGAGCTCATTTACATTCTGTACAGCCCCTGGGTCGATTCACGGAGCTGTGTCTCTGACTCAGAGTTAGGGGCCGTAGCATTTTCTGTTTCCACACCTAGCAGAAACAGACTGCAGCAGATTGTACAATGAGAAAACATGACAGTTTTTTTGTCCCTGTGCCTAACTCTCCTGCATAGACGCAGATCTGTGCCATTCTTAGAAAGCTGTAATACATCTCCAGCTGTGAGATATCAGTGCTCAGATTAGATTGAATGCAGCCTGTGGTATGTATACAGCTCTTATAACATAAGACTGCATAGAGAGAGACACAGTGAAAAGTGGACTCAGAGGGTAGGGGGGGATCTCAGGCCAGCAGTGAAGGGGGATGATGTCATCCAGCTGGGAGGGGAAGAAACG
This sequence comes from Phyllomedusa bahiana, assembly GCA_025379985.1. NCBI lineage: Eukaryota > Metazoa > Chordata > Amphibia > Anura > Hylidae > Phyllomedusa > Phyllomedusa bahiana. Next base: position 8,947 of record JAODAL010057605.1, read on the forward strand.
CCCCTGCATTCACAGAGCTGGGAAGCTAAGAGAAGTGTGAATCAGCCGAAGTAAGGAAGCGATACATCCCCTTTAAGGATATCTACTCGTGTGTGCAGCCGCAGGACTGCTTGGGGGAGGGTACACATTTGAAAGGAAGATATTTTGCAGCTAGGTGTGTTCTGTAATCTTCAATTGAAAAAGCATTGTTTTTTAACACTTTTTTGGCCAGCAGACCTCTGAAAGGAGGTGAAATTGTCCCTGTTTTTTCAGTTCTATTGCAATCACTGCGTCTCAGTGTTCCCAAAAACCGGCATAACTTATCCCTATAACTTTTAAATAGTTTTATTGAAGTTTGTGCGTCTGTTTGCTGCAAAGAGCTCAGTTGTACGCAAATTGTGTTATACATATTTCCTAGTAAATTGCGCCTGGAGTCAGTGGTGCGCAGACCAGCACATCAATCCATATTACTTTTAAATAGTTTTATTGAAGTCCGTGTGTCTCAGTTTGGCGCTAATAGCTCATTTGTACGAATATTGTGTTATACATATTTGATAGTAAATTACGCCTGTTGTCAGTGGTGCGAAGGCCTCAATATTAATCAATATAAGATTTAAATACTATTATTGCAGTTTGTGCGTCTGTTTGGCACAGAGAGCTCAGTTGTACGCAAATTGTGTTATACATATTTGATAGTAAATTACGCCTGTTGTCAATGGTGCGAAAGCCACAATATTAATCCATATAAAATTTAAATACTTTTATTGCAGTCCGTGCCTCAGTTTGGTGCTAATAGCTCAGTTGTACGCAAATTGTGTTATACATATTTGATAGTAAATTATGCCTGTTATCAGTGGTGCGAAAGCCACAATATTAATCCATATAAAATGTTAATACTTTTATTGCAGTCCGTGCGTTAATTTGGCGCTAATAGCTCAGTTGTACGCAAATTGTGTTATACATATTTGATAGTAAATTATGTCTGTTGTCAGTGGTGCGAAGGCTGCAATATTAATCCATATAAAATTGAAATACTCTTAGTGGTTTTTTGGGACAAAAGAGCTCAGTTTTTTCGCTATTGTGTTTTTACATATTTGATAGAAAATTTACCCCTTTGTTGTCAGGGGTGCGAAGGTTTGAAAATATTAACCCCTAAAAACTTTTTAAAAACTTCTTTTTTCATTTCAGTTTTCTCGTTTGGGCTAATCGTGAAATTCGTACGAAGTTTTGATAAAACTTTCCCCAATTCCCAGTCCTCGGGGGAAGTTGAAATTTTCTGGGACGGGAAGGGAAGAAAAACAGTTAAATTTTTTTGTTACGGTTCTTCCAGAAAAATTTGCATTTCACAGATTTTTCATAGAAACAATTCTTTTTTTAACCCTTTAGTTGGCTTTTGGGAAATTAGAGGAATTTAAGAATAGCTGTGATTTGCCGTCTTTCAATAAGAGATTGTCAAAAACTCTTCCATACCCATTGTTAGACTCATTTAACTCAATTTCCCAATCTCAACTTTTCCCACCTTCCTTTTTAAAAAGGGCACATATCCTGTAACCCCCCAAGCCAGGTAAAGCCCCAATGCTATCCCCCTGGCTATAGACCTATATCACTTTTAAATCCCGATACTAAATTATTTGTTTAAAATAAATTGCACTGAGCCTAAATTAAATTTTAGGGAAAAACTAAAAAATTTTTGATCGGGGGGGATTCTTTCCCATCAAGAGAAGCTAGGGCAATCCCCTAAAAAACTTTTTCTATCAAAATCAGGGCTTCTCATAAAAAACACACCATGAATGACCCTATCGGGGGATGCGGAAAAAGCAGTCTGCTCTGTAAAAAACATTTGTTGGGGTTTTTCCAGTTATGATGCACGAACCCTTTTGCCCTAAATATCCCCTTGCGCCCAGTTAAGAATTAATGGGCCCCCTTTCCAGACCTTTTCAGTTCCGCCAAGGGAAAACCCGGGCAGGGATTTTCCGCTATCACCCATTCTTATGTCATTTTAGGGAAATTTTTGTTTGCAGTCCATCAGAAACGCAGGGATGTGAGGGTACCCAAAATCAGCAATAAAAATTTGCTCTGCATTCGCAGATGCCTCCTTTTATATTTTTTACACATCCGATTACATCTCTCCCGGTTCTTAATGAATATCCAAAAGGAATTTGGCCAATTTAAAGTTTTTCAAAAAAAAATTTTTTCAAAAAATTTATTGCATTAAACTTTAACCCCCCGTTTCGGTAGTGGACTCAAATAAAACGTAATTCCCCTTTTAAGTGGGCTAAGCAATCATTTATTTTCCTGGGGATCAAAATCCCGCAACATCAACATTTTGGTATACGCCCCCTCATCTTTGTTCCCCTTTTTAAACTTTAAAAAAGCTGACCTTGAAAATTTGGAAAAAAAAGGGATTTCTCTTGGGTGGTAAGGGTGAACATCGAAAAGGGAAGAATATTTTAAACCCCCCTTCTTTTTTCCCTTTTTCCGACTACCCCATTAAGCTCCCAAAAACCTTCTTCCGGGTATAAATAAAACACCCTTACGAAATTTCCCAAAAGGGTGGAAAAACCCAAAGAATTGCAAGAGACATTTTTGATTCGTTTCCAAAAAAAAGGGGTGGGTTGGTTTCCCGGGACATCAAATTTTTTTACTATTACCGGGGGCCGCCACCCAGAGGATAAAACGGGTTTCCCAAAACCAAACGACAAAAAAATTTTGTTGGGTTCAGAGGGGAAGAGGCAATAATCGGCCCCCCAAATTATCAGCTCTACCATTGACATTTTAAACTCTGATAGGAACAAAATTTTTAAAACCAAAAAATATACCTTTGTTTCCAAATCACATCTTCGTTTAGATTTTTGGGCCCCAAAATTTTGGGGCCTTTTCCCTTCCCAAAAGGGCCCTTTTATCCCGAAAAAAAGGGGTTTTAAGCCTATAAAATTTTATTCCCACCTTGCTATTAAAAAAAAGGACTCAAAAAAATCGATCTCTCCAATACACAAACTTTCTGGACCCCCCTCCTTTAAAAGCTTTTTAAAAACACAAAATTACCTTTCAAAAGAGAACACCCAAACAGGGTGGTTACGTAAAATGAAAATGACATTTCTAAAATTTTTAATAAAAGAAACTAGAAATTTTCATAGGGAATTTAACAGGGAAATTTTAAAACACTATGTGCTCTTTTTAAAACCCCCCCCATTTTCATCTTTTCAGATATATAACATGATAATTTTTTACCTTAAAACCCCCTACAAACCCCCTTATCAAAAATCAGGGGGGGGGCAGAACTTAAACGCTCATTTAAAATGATGACGAAAGTTGGGAAAACATGTATTTTAACACATAGGGCATCGGTTTTTCTTGCCGAATTAAAAAAACAAATTTCAAAATTCTGTTTTAGATGGGTTTGGGTACCAACCCCCCTTAATAAAAATATATCCCCCCCAGTCCCCATCATGTTTCTTGGGGATGTGGGGAAACACCCGGGTTCAATGACCCATATTTTTGGGGGGGTTGTTTTTGGGATCCCGTTCCCCTTTTTTGCCAGAGGGGATTGACTAATTAAAATTTAAACATGGGGGGAATTTAAACCCTTTCAGAATGATCCCTCCGTTGGGTCCCTTTTTATTTTCCCGGGAAAGGGACCCTATGCCCCAAAAGGGGGCCTCATGCTCTTTCTTTTTTAGTTTTTAGCAAGGGTTTTGATCCCAAAAAAAATTTTTGGGGATCCACCTAACCGTCGATCACAACCCGGTTTAGGGAGATTTTCCATCTACAGAGAAAGGGGGAATAAAAGCCCGTAATTCTCAACCCCCTCGACAAAACAATAGGCATGGGGGATTGGGTTCCCCCCTTCACATCTTCCCCCGAATACTCCAAAAACATATAAGGGCCTTCTTTTCATCTTTTGGGTTTTTTTCCTCTGACTAGATATAGAAAAGAAGTTTTTTGGGCCTGGGGGGCCCCCGCCCGGGCCCTGCCCTTTAAATTTGGCCCGCACTTAGTTGTTTTTATTTTTCTGTTTTTTTGTAAGTTTTTTTCTGATGATATGTTTCAGGTTTCCCGGGCTAATCTTTTTTGCTAATTTTGTAGACCACTATCACAAAATATACATTTATTTATATAACTTTTTTTTTTTAAGGTTAAACCCAATCCAGGAGCATTGTGTTATTTTTATGAGGTTTAATTTTAAACCTTTTAAAAAAAAAAAATAAAATTTCTATGTCTATTTACTAGATGTGAAAATTTCAGAAAGGGCCCGTTGCAAATTTTTTTCTATTTTCTTTTGTACTGCTGATTGCATTTAAATTTAAAAAAATTAAATTCTTTGAATAGAAAAAAAAAAATTTTTCCATACCCCTTTAAATTTTTATCTTTTGAACATGGAGCCCAAAATGCAGGTTGGGGAAGGGGAGCAAAGAGGGGTGTAGACATGGAGGTAAAAGGGTATGAGAGAAGGTGGGTCCTTCCCCCGTCCCCATTTAAAACATGAAGCCCAGCAAATCGTTGGTTGCCCGTCCTTAGGCCTGTATTGATGGGTCGGTGCCCTTGGGAAACTCAGTAACGAAAAACGTCCCCCAATCGTTTTTTCAGGGTTAATGGGAACCCCGCATTTCCCGCAGTTTTTTAAAAATTTTCGTCCCCCCCCAGTTTTCGGCCACAAATGTCATCATTATCATCATTGTCGCTTCCGTCCCAAAATGAAGCGAAAGGGGAGCCCCCAAAATTTTAAAATTTAAGGGACCCCCTACTGTGGATAATTTCCATTTTTTTGAAGACCCCTTTGATGACAAAATGCATTTTTTGGGGGCAAAGGCATTTCAAAAGGTCAAGAGGGCCAAAAGAGAATAAATTTTTTTCTGGGTCGCGCCCAAAACGCTGATGCCATCAAGGGGAAGAAGGGAAACCCGGGCAATCGGCAAAAACCTGGCGGTCGGCAAACGCCCTTTCAGTGCCTGTTGGGTTGTAGTCCGAGCTCCAAAGGATATAGAAAAGTCAGGACGAGGAATCAACTGTGCTTTATTTGATGACGATGAAATTGCGGTTCCCAACCTTTTTTTCTTTTCAGCAGAATTTGTTGCCAGCGCTTCACACTGGACAAGAGGAAAACGAAAGGAAATAGTGTCAGTACGGGGGCCCCTTTAAAAAGGAAAAAGGGCGGTTTTGCCCCTAGTTCCCGCTAGATTATTCCACTAGCCACTATCAGCGGTGGCAGCGGAAACACCATTCCTCGCTTATCGCCGTCAAAAAGGTCCAGGACTTCTGAAGCCTGGGCATTTTTCGATCATGCCTCAGATTCGCCCAGCGACGTCATATGCCGCATTTGCCATAAACGCGTCAGTAGAGGGAAGAATCTAAAGTGTTTAACCACCAACAACATGTTTAGTCACATGCACCGAATGCATGAGTTGAAATGGAGAGAGCACTTGCCCAAAAAGGGCCACACCGGTCCTGGACTTCCAACCACTGTCACACCCTCTGTCTCCGCCTCCTCCTCCTCCGCCACTTCCAAGACCAAGCGTTCCTCTGCTGCCCAAGTCCCTCAGCATTATGAGCAAAGATCAGCCTTTGCTTCAGCCTCCACCATCGCCCGAGTGCCACCACCACCACCAGAGACCCAGCCTACTCCTTCTCCTTCCACCAGTTTGACGCTGCACTGCCCTGGCCAGCCACATGTCATCTAAAATCTGAAGCGCATTGTCTGCATCTGTGTCCGACAAAGTCCATCTGACCACCGATACATGAACTAGTAAGCACGGTCAAGGCTGCTATATCTCTCTGACAGCTCACTGAGTGAGCTGGGTGGATGTCTCTGGGGGTGACGGTGGCTCTCAGGCTCGGCGCACGCTCTTCAAAACCGCAGGGATGGTGCAAGGTTCTTTCCCCCGAGGTCCACGGGTAGCATCACATGCCCAGAGAAACCAGGCCGTGTTGAAATTAATATGTCTTGGAGACTGTCGACACACAGGTCAAGAGCTGTGGACGGCTCTGCGCAATGAGACCAGGCGGTGGCTGCGTGACAAGAACCTGGTGAAAGGCAAGGTGGTGTGCGATAATGGACGAAATCTCCTGGCCGCCCTTAAGATCGGTAGGTTGGAGCACATCCCTTGCCTGGCACACGTCTTGAATCTCATCGTCCAGAAATTTCTAAAGCTCTACCCAGGTCTGGACTGCCTGCTGAGGAAGGCTCGAGGTCTGAGATCGCACTTCCACCGTTCACACCCTGCTTCGTCCCGCCTGGCTGCGTTACAGCGTCATCTCGGCCTCCCCATCAACCGTCTCATTGTTGACGTGAAAACACGCTGGAATTCCACCCTCCACCTGCTCCAGTGATTGTAGCAGCAGCGTAATGCCATTATGCAATATGAAGTGGCGCATGGCCTGACAAGTAGTGGTGTGGACCTCCGGGTGTTGAGCCACCGAGAGTGGAGGCAGGTGAAAGACCTCTGCACCATCCTTTCCAGTTTTGAAGAAGCCACCAAAATGGTCAGTGCGGACAATGCCCTTGTCAGCATGAGCATTGTGGTGATCTTAGTTTTGGAACAAGCGTTGGACACTCTGAAACAGCAGGTCCCACCAGAGACGGAGGAGGAGGCGGACACAGATGCGGACACAGAGCCTTACCCTCCATCAGATCCAGAAGGACCAACAGCTTCACAACTTTATCGGTCTTCGTTAGGCGGTGGTTCAGGTTCCAGGGCTGGTGCAAGGCGGCGCCTCAGATCTCAGGGTACATCATCTGAGGCAAGTCAGGGTTGTGTTGAAGCTGAGGAGGAGGAAGTGGAGGAGGAGGATGAGGCATGACTGAACACCGACGGTACCGATGTCCCTGCCTTGGAAAGAGGTTGGTATGGATTTGAGGCTGAGGAGGAAGACGAGAAAGATCAGTTTACTGTGCCCCTCGGCCCCGAGGTTTTGGAAATCAAGGATCCATCGCTCACATTAGTGCTTGGTTGCTCCATTTCCTCCAACATGATCCTCACATTAAGGCCATCAAAATGAACAACAGTTATTGGGTGGCTACCCTCCTCAATGCCCATTATAAAGCGAAACTCACTTTCCTTCCACCCACCCAGATTGAGAACAGAATGCAGGAATTTGAGACCGTGCTCATTGATCAACTGAAGACAATTGTTGCGTCTGCTTCACATTCTTCTAATGTCACGGTGGAACAACGTCAGCAACGTGACAGCAGTAGAATGCCAAGAAGTCGTGGCAGCATCAGCAGAAGGCATTGTGGCAGAAGCCTAATGAGTGACATCTGGCAATCCTTTTTTACCACCTCAACAACGCCTGTAATACAGGGTACACATACTACACACAGAGACTGGCTTAAGATCATGGTGCACGACTATCTGCTTCTCAACACAGATGTTTTTGGATATGTTCTGCACCTAATCGACTTCTGGGTATCCAAAATGGATGATTGACCCGAGCTCGCTCGCCACGCCATAGAGGTGTTGTCCTGCCCAGCAGCCAGCGTTATATCGGAGCGGACCTTCAGCACAGCTGGAGGAATGATTACAGACAAACGCATTCGGCTTTCCACTGACAATGTGGATCGTTTGACTTTCATCAAGATGAATCAGGCGTGGATCTCTGATGATGTTGTGGCCCCAATTGCCGAGGTCACCGATTAGTTGCCGGTCTACGTCACATTCCTCTTTCAAAAGAAATGATCCTCTTGAATTTTTTTTTTTTAAATAATCATGTCTTACTGCAATTTTTATTCTGAGTACCCAAAAGGTAATTTTGCTGGTTTTGCGGTTAGGAGACTGTAAAAGACACCAATTGTATATGGTTTCATGAAAAAAACGTATTCCATTTACTCATTTCTTCATGTAAATTTTAAGCAGTGTTATAATTAAGGAGCTTTGGAACAGAAATGTGTTTTCAAAGTGGCCTTTCTTCCTCACAATTTTAAACAGTGGCAGAAAGGTCATTTTTCTACTTTTTGGGGACATGGCGCTGTAAAAAAAACAGCTATACTACAGGCCCTATTATAAAAAAAGATGGTTGCTAAGAGGCATTTGTTCTTCACAATTGTCAACAGTGGCTAAAAGGTCATTTTTCTAATTTTTGGGGGCATGGCACTGTAACAAAAACAGCGATACTACAGGCCCTATTATTAAAAAAATGTGGTTTATAAGAGGCATTTGTTCTTCACAATTGTCCACATTGGCTGAAAGGTCATTTTGCGAATTTTTTGGGGGATGCTGCTGCAAAAAGCAGCTATAATCCAGGTCCTATTCCAAAAAATGTTCTAAAAAACTCTTTTATTCCGGCTACTTTTATTGTGTAGAAAAGGTCATTTTTGCTGGTTTTGGGGTCAAGCAGCTAAAAAAGATAGCGATATTCAAGGCACTATTGAAATAAATCTTGATTCAAATACTAATTTCTTGCTGCTAATTTTTCTCTCTGTGTCCATAAGGGCATTTCTGCTCTGTTTTGGGGTCAGGCTATTTTGAAAGGGTGGCCATGGGTGCAAATAGGGCAGTACTCCTCTCAGTGGTCCTATGCCTTTGTCAATATACATGCGCATCTACAAGAAGGGCGACATTGTGCACATTAAAGGTATGGGCAGCATAGTAAAAGGCATGCCACCTAAATGCTATAATTTATGGCAATACTACCAGGATCTACAATGTGAAAAAGCATGCTATTGGTGTACACCACCACCACCACCGTACCACACCACCGCATATATGACAAGTTGTTGGTCCCTGGTGCAAATAGTGATCGGGGTCTCCTGCCCGTTCCCATGTGCCATTTTTCCAATACGGTGCTTGTTTTTGTGTGAAAGTGGCCCCGTATCAGCTGCTACCGCTGTAGCTGCTGTGGCTATGCCGTCCTTATTTTTCCGGTTAGTCATTGAACATAATGGATTATTTTAGCCTGTGAATTTTTTTCTGTGACTATTATAGCCTAATTGTGTTGCCTAAGACTTAGCACGTATCCAGTTTACTGTTGTGGATGTTAATTCCAGCTTCTCCTCACCTTTTTGGGTGTAAGAATGAAGCTGTTGTTCTTCTCCCATAGACTTTAATGGTCATCGGCGATTATCAACTATCGGCTAGATTATTCCCGATATCGACTATCGAAACGGTAACGGTTGTTGACACAATCGCTCATCACTACTCAGCACCAAGGTACGAAAATCAACCACATCAGCGAATCTGAACAACTGGTTTGCAAATCATGGTTTCCATCATCCATCCCACCCCCCTGAAGTAGTGGATGAAATAGGAATGACATCATAGGGGAAGCCTCTGAGCATAGTGAGAACCTCCTATAACACTTCTGGCATATAGCTTTTATTAAGGATATAGTAAAGATCTAAGAGTTGCTAGCAGAACCGTAACCGGGAGGGTTTCGAATAAATACATTCGTTTCGGCAAAACGGACATCTTTATAGCAGCAATACGGCCGAAGAGGGACAATGCCAATTTACTCCAGCGATCTAATAGCTGTTTAATCTCTAATATAAGCTTTGGAAACTATTAATAAGTATGTAGCCGTATAAAATTCTAGATCCAGTCTGATGACAACTCTGGGATCAGGAATGAAGTCTTCTTTAGAGCAGATTGGTTCTTGCCTTAGGGGTTTCAAAGCATTCATCAGTGGAGGAACCAAGGTTTGGACTCCCTGTCCCCCTCCTTTCACCCAGATTTTCCTCACCCTTGGTTAAACTTGATGGACATATGCCTTTTTTTCAACCGTAGTAACTATGTAACTATGAGATGGGGGAACCACCTTCTGTGAGATCTAATTACGGATGACTGGTTTTAGCAAGGAGACGTGGGAGGAGTTCGGGATGTGAATGGTGGGATGAAGCCAGGGTTTGTAGGCCATGGGGTTGATGTGTCTAAGTACCCCAAAAGGACCCAGAAATTGAGGACCCAGCTTATAGTTGTAGAGACCTTAATGCGGATATGTTTAGCAGACAGTCAACACCTTGTCTCCCAGAGAAAAGGATGGAGGGGGTCTTCCCTTTCTATCTGCTTGGACCTTCATATGGGCTGAAGCTCATTGCAGCGACTGACGTGTTTTCACCCATATGGAGGATAGATCACGAACCAGATCATTCATTGCAAGAACATCCGAAGATGAAGGCAGCGGGAGAGGTGGGCAGTCCAAAGACTATAAAGAAGGGATATGCACCAGCAGAGTCAGTATCCAGGGAATTATAGGAAAATTCTGCCATTGGCAACAGGCTGGGCCAGTCATACGAATCATCCAAGACAATATGTTGAGAGAGTCCGTGCAACTGGAAAATATGTTGGAAGAAGAGGTTGGTGAGACATGCAGTAGATGGTAGACCAGGCAAAGGGACAAAGTGTGGCATTTTGGAAAATTGATCCGTAACCGCCCAAATCAAAGTATTACCAGAAGAGGGGGTAGGTCAGTGATAAAATCCATGGCCATGTGGGTCAATGAACAGTTAGGAATATGCAGAGGTTGCAGCAAACTCGCAGGTTTGAGGCACAAATTACTTGTTATGGCCGCAAATAATACAGGATTCCACTAAACCTTTAACATCTTTGGTCAGATCTGGCTATCAATAAAATTAGTAAACAGGATTTTTGTATCTTCGAGAACACTGCCCCCATTTCAGAATTTTCTCCTGGAACGCTGGGCGCACGTACATCTTACCCGGAGGTGGAGGTCTATAGGAGCTGTGGAGATTAGACATTCGGGGGGTACAATGTGCTGAAGAATAGAGTCCACCTGACTTGGCATGGATTTAAGAGGTGGCATCATTCTTCAAAGGCCTGTTTGAAGGCCAGTAATTCCCCTTCCCCGATAGTGTAGTTCTTTTCTGCGGGAGAAAATGTTTTAGAAAAGAATTTGCATGCCAGGGTCTTGCCTTTCGGGCATTTTTGAGTAGGGATCACCCCAGCCCCCACGGAAAAAGGCATCAACTGACAAGAACAAAGGGCTTCTCAGTGTCTGGCCAATATAGAATGGGTGCAAAGGAGAATGCCATTTTTAGCCTAGAGGATGCTTCCTCCTCCACTGGTGGCCATAGCTTTGGGTTGCCATTCTTCCTGGTGAGCGCCACGATCAGTTTCACCACAGTGGAGAAACGTGGAATGAATTGGCATTAGTAATTGGCAAAAAACAGGAACCGCTGTATGGCCTGAAGACTGGTCGTTGCCAATGCAAGACGGCAGATAACTTTTCTGGGTCCATCTGCAGTCCATTGTCAGAAATGATGTATCCAAGGAACGGAAGACTGGTCTGATGTAAGAGGCATTTCTCCAGCTTGGCATAGAGGTGATTGCTGTGCAGATACCTCAAGACCTGGCGCACATGGATCAAATGGGACTGGCGAGGATACTAGGATGTTATCCAGGTAGACAACAACACAGGAATACAGGAAGTCCCTAAAGATGTCATTAACAAATTCCTGGAAGATCGCCGGGGCATTACACAGCCCGAAGGACATGGCAAGGTGTCCATCCTGAATGTTGAAAGACGTCTTCCACTTCTTCCCTCACAGATCTGAATGAGACTGTATGCCCAATTTAGAGAAAATTCTGGTACCCCGGAGGTCAAATATCCAGGTGATCAGTGTAACCTTATTGAGACCACGATAATCATTACACGGACATAGTGAACCATCTTTCTTCTCGACAAGGCAGAACCCAGCACCAGCAAGAGAAGTAGACTTATGGATAGTGTTAAGCGATTATTATCGACAAAGTTGAGTTTATGTTGATCAGAATTTTTCGATCACGCGATAATTTTGGTGAAAATCTGTGCATAATCTATTAATATCGTGCCATTTTCGGCGCTTCCTGTCATTTTGGCGGCAAGCAAATCAGCTTAGAGAATAGAGCAGGGTGAGCTGGGTGGACGTCATGACTGGGATGTTATGGTTGTGATTGGCCCGGAAAAATCACATGACCTCGTTTTAAAATAGAACAGCCCTTCCTGTTCACATCATGTGTGTCTGTGTCTCATAAGAGCAGGGCGTGTGCTAGGTCTCTCTCAATACAGCTCAGCGAAACAGTTCTCTTTTTTCACACAGACAACTAGCTTTTAGCTGTGAACATTAAACATAGGACATTAAGAATACATTTTTTTAGTTACTTAGGCTGAGAATTTTAAATGAGCATCTAGCGCTGTACAGCTGCGGGGGGAGTGGGGGCCAGGGGGAGCTTTGTTCAAAGACCCACTTTGAATTTAAATTTTAGTTTTTGAGCGTTATTATCGAAAAAGTTAAATCGGCACAGTTTTTATTTGATCAAAATTTTTTTAGACATGCATAATTTGGGTTTAAAATTGCGCATCATCATTAAATATCGCGCCATTTTCGCGCTTCCTGTCATTTTGGGGGGCCGCAAATCACTTACAGAATAAGAGGGTGGATGGGGGTGCGACGTCATGACTGGGGATGTTATTTTTCGTTGGCGGGAAAAAAAAAAATCACATGCCCCTTTTACATAGAACACCCTTTTCCTGTTCATATCAGTGTCCTCAGCATCTCATATGTGGGACGTGTGCCTCCCTGTTCCAAACAGCAAGCGAAATTATTCTATTTCTTCACAGAGAAAGCTCTACTGCCCCTTGTCCTTACAACTTAGTTAGATCAAGATTGGAAGATTTTTGTAGTTAGTTTGGAGAATTTTAAAGGAGCATCTACCGCTGTAAAGTCACCCAGGGGGGCGGGGGGGGGGGGGGGGGGGCCCAGGGCGAACACAGACGCTCTATAAAGAAACTGGGGTTTAAAATTCACCAAGCTTAGTGTAGACATTGCACTGCAATACTTTATTTTAACAGTTTCTATTGAAATATTTTCCCGGAATTGGCAGCCCGAATTTAAATTAGGATACACATTTTTCAGTAACTGCGGGCTCTTTTTTAGGTGCAAAACTCCCCTTTTTTTATCATTTTAATTTTAGATAGGTGTTCTTTTTTAATTTTGCCCTTTTACTTTGTTGAAAAAGCCACCTTGCAGTTAAAATTTGAATCCAGCAATTTTGTAGTCAGCACAGGGAAAAAAGGGGCCAAAAATCCTTTTATAAAAAAAAATAATAATAAAAAAATAATATTTTAAATTTAATAGCGCCAACATATTCGCAGCACTTTACAATGTAAGGGTTAATTTTCGACAAAAACAACATTACACATGAAAACTACTTACAGGGGGGACACAAGGTGTTAGGGCCCTGCCGCAAGAGCTTTTTTAACTTTTATTATCCGAAAACATTTTAATACTGTTTTTTCACCCTTTGGGGCACTACGCTTTGTTCATTAGGCATCTTGCACTTAAAAAAAATACAGCAATTTTTTTAAACACCACAGGTGAATGAAAGGTGCCAAAAATACCTTTTATTATCCGAATACATTTCAGATACTGTTTTTTTTACTTTGGGGCACACAGCTTTGTTTTTTGAGGCACCTTTCACTTAAAAAGGAATACAGTAATTTTTTAGTCACCACAGGGAATTGAAAGGGGCCAAAAAAACCTTTATTTTTCCGAAACATTTCAATACGTGTTTTTTTTTCACTTTGGCGCAGGCCAGCTTTGTTGATAGATCTACTTTTCAGTTAAATGTGAATACAGCAATTTTGTATCACCACAGGTGAATTTAAAGGGGCCAAAAATACCTTTTTTTTATCCAATACTTACAGATAGTTTTTTTTTAGTTTTTGC